>VDFB02058242.1:218588533-218656502 GCA_007258455.2 Sequoia sempervirens
AGGTTTGGAGGCACAAATCATCATGCAACTCGCCACATCGGAAGATCTTTTGAGAAGTGTCTAAAATTTGACTTTTTAAAGGTTCAACCAAAACTTAATCATGGAACCCCCAATAGTTGAACCAAAAAAATATCATTTGTTGCTTGTAGAATATGATATTTTTATTTAAATTAAAATTAATATACAACCTAAGTGGACCAAATACTTATTGATAACCATAAATCTTTGATATCTCTACCTTTTATATTCAACACACATGGACTAATAGTTGAACACAAAAAATCTATTTGTTGTTATAAAAACAACACATAATTATTTAAAATACAACTTCTATTGAACAAAAATGGACCAATAGTTGAACACTAAAACTTTTTGAAAATCCTTCACATTTAATGGGAAAATACATGTTATTTATTGTGCTCACCTTTTATATTTGTGATAGGACAAAATATTAATATAAAATTATCCACTGCTTGTACATTGCTACCCCAATTGTTATATAGATAAGAACAATATTTTTTCACTATGATAACAATCCTTGTTTAAATGAGTGTCTTATTTTATTAAATGAGCATTATTTTTTAAATGATATACTTATAGTGGAGAGTTGTGATATTTTATTTGAAACAAAAAATACTTATTTCACTTCTTCATGAATGTCTTTATGTTTTTTTCATATAACATTTAGAGGTTCTCATGTGTTCAAGTATGGGTCCATTTTTTATCAACATTTGGTTTTTTCTTTATTTACATTTGGACTGTTTATTTACAATATATAGTATAAATATGTGGTAAGATTGGGTATTATCATCACGATTGAGTGCACCCTCTCCCCTAATAAATGTTTTTATTTTGTACCACGCATGACTACTGGGCCCTTTCTCCTAATAAATGTTTTTATTTTGCAGAGGGGCAAGTTCGCATGGCCGTAGATCAATCGCTGTGTGATCTCAGCCATTCCCCACCATCCTGCGATGACCCCACCACACTGTCTTTTTTGATTGCATTATCATGGGTGAGCGCCACGTGTCTCATCCGGTGAAGCCGAAGGAATGATAAATACTTTGATGCATCTTTAATACATTATGCCATGGGTTACTAAAGCAGTTATAAGATGTACATGTTTTAAATCAATAGAGATGTTATAATCCCAGTAGAAAGGTGCTCGATGGTTAATAACAAGGCTGGCAACTATGCTAAATGAATAGGATTGCCGATGGTTGAGATCCATGGTTTCCCGCCATTGCGTGATCAAAAGTTGCAAGGTCTTTATTGATTGCAATATCACGAGCAAGTGCCACGCATCTCATTCGGTGAAGCCGAAGGAATGATAAATTTTTTGATGCATCTTTAATAGATTATGCTGCGGGTTACTAAAGCAGTTATAAGATGCATGTGTTTTAAATCAATGGAGATGTTATAATCTCGGTAGAAAGGTGCTCGATGGTTAAGAACAAGGTTGGTGACTGTGTTGAATGAACAAGATTGCCGATGGTTGTGATCCACGGTTGCCCGCCATCGCATGATCAAAAGTTGCGAGTTCTTTATTGATTGTGATATCATGGGCGAGCACCACGTGGATCTCCTTGGCAACGAGTAGTATGGTGGGGAAATGGCTACCCAGCCTAAAAAAAGGCATGGGCATCTGCATGGCTTATGCCTGCCGCACTTTTGTTAAAGGTTGTTAGTCTCAATTAATGTACATTTCATTAATTAGCTACTACGTACTTCCTTAGTATGTTCAATATAATTTTTTTTCTTTAAAAAATTATTCTCTACTTTTTAAAACTTTTAAAAACTATTCTATATTTAAATTCTTAAAAATATAGAATAAATTTTTGTTCTTTAAAAATTAATTTTGTTTTACTTTGAATTATTTTAAATATAATTAATAAAATAATTTTGAAGTAACTGTTTCATATTTTATTATATACATTTAATACATAAAATGAAATAAAAAATATCAGTTTTTAAAATATGATTGATAAAATAATTCTTATACACTAAAAAAATTGATATATACATATAATAATATATCAAGTTTTAAAATATATGTAATAAAATAATTTTTAAAGGATAAAAAATGTTTCATACTTAATATATAAAATAAAATAAATATATCAATTTTAAAATAGAATTAATAAAATAATTGTGAAATAAAATGAAATAATTATTAATGATTTTTTTATTATATATATAATAATTTTAAAATAATATTCATTCATTTTAATTATTTTATTAATTATATTGTAAAAATTGATATATTTATTTTATTTTATTTATTAAATGTTATTAGCATATATATTATTTATTAATAATATATATAAAATATGCCGAGAGATATCCTTTTGATGCATCTATTGTACTATTATAAAATAGGTGCCTCGACAAAGATATCTCTTGGTGTATTTTTATATATTAATAAATAATATATATATGCTAGTAGCATTTGCACACAACATGAAAGACAAGATTATAATTACTTTTAGTTATAGAATTAAGGTTAGGGTTAGATATATATTTAGTTAGGGTTGGGGTTAAAAATAGTGTCAGTGTTAGTTTTACGATTAAGTTTAGGGTTAGAGTTAGAGTGAGAATTATTGTTGAGATTGAATCATAACCCTAATCTAACCTTAACCTTAAACCTAATTGAACCCTAACCCTATTTATAATTGAACTTTAACTCTAACCCCAACCCTAACCCTATCATTGAACCCAAGCTTTATCCTAGAACCCCAACTCTAATTAAATGGTAAACCTAACCTAACCTTAACCCTAATGTTAATCCCAACCCTAAGTCTATATATAATTAAAATCCTAACCCTTCTCATTCTAACCCTAATTATAATCTTAATTATAATTCTAACCCTAACCATAATTCTAATGCTATTCATAATTCTTAGTTTAACACTAACAATAGTTCTCATGACAACCTTAACTCTAATTATAACCCTAATCAAACCCCGACCTTAACCTTAACCCTAACCTTGAGCTTAATTAAACCCAAACCTTAACCTTAAGGTTGAGCTTAATTAAATCAAGATCCTAGCTCTAACCCCAAACTCATATATGTGAGATAATTATAATTTACCAAAACCCTAACCATAATTGTATCATAACCCTAATTGAAATATAATCATACCTTTAATTGAACCCTAACCCTAATTGAATCATAATTTTAACCCTAAGCCTAATTGAACCCTATTTTTAACTCTAATACTAATTAAACACTATTTCTAACCCTAACCCTAAGCCCATCTAAATCCTAACCCTAATTGGACCCTAACCCCAATTGAATCATATTTAAACCCTAACCCTTAATGAACACTAACCCTAATTAAACCCTAACACAATTGAACCATAATTCTAACCCTAATTTAATACTAACACTAACCCTAATCCTAATTGTTGGAAATAGGATGCTATTTAATTGCAAATCCTAAACATTAATTATTTCATGTATCTCCTAAGTTCTTGGAAAGTGTTCAACAACACTAATATTAGGATGAGATTAATTATTTGGATGAAATAAATCATGAAATTGACATTTGTAGTTATTCCTAAACAATAGGAACATGTGGGTGCACACATGGTAAGGTGACACTCACCTTGTGTTCAGTTAACTATACAAAGTAACAGTTAACACTTCTGAATTCATGTAAAGATCCTAGGAGTTAGGATTTGATGTTTGCATGTTTGAAGTTTAGTTCAGTTAAGTTTAGTTCAGATCAATTCAGTTTAGTTCAGTTCAGTTCAGAATCAATTTAGTTTAGTTTAATTTAGTTTAGTTTAGTTCAGTTATGGTTCAGTTATCTTCAGTTGCATGCAAGTGCATGTTGCATGCATGTTGGTTGTTTTGAGTTGCATGTAGTTAGCTTCAGTTAACTTGGAATGCATGGCTAATAACATTGAGTTGTATGAAAGATAATAGGGACTACCTCCAGTTAACAGGGGATGACCATTCTTGCATGAATGGTGTTGAGTAAATGTTTTAGTTAACTAGAAATCACTTGGAGCCAACTTGGGCGCCCAAGATGATTTCTTGGATTTACCTCTCATGCATGATAAGATATTTCTGAAGGCTCAGTTAAGTAGGATTACTTAAGGGCGCAAAATTTGAGGAAGAGCTTTGGAATTATCAACATAATGAAAGTTGAGTTGTAGCTTCAGTTTGGGACGCCCAAATGGATGAAGCACATGTTTTAGCATTGTTCTTCATGAGATAACCCTATTTGCATGAGATATGGCGTACCTTTTAGGGATAGGGCTTGTGCATTGTAATTGTAACTCATGTTGAGTTTACAAAGCTGATTAAAGCCTATTTATCTCAAGCAAGTTGAATAGAGTTGTGAGAGTTTGTTATTGAAGGTGTGAAGAAGATTGACAAAGACAAAAGAAGCATTCTCAAGCAAGAATTGGAGCTATTGTAATTCAGAGATTGAATAATAGAATAATTCTTAGTGGAGTTTTTTCCCGAAAGGGTTTCTCCATGTTATATCTTGTGTGATCTTTCTAATATCCTGTCTAGTTCTTCTATCAACTTCTCTCTTCATTCTACAATAGTAAAATGAATTAATCAAGATAATCACCCACAAAGAATATATATAACAAAGAAAGAGCTTACTTAGATCAGCAATATTAAAGTTTTACAGAGTATTAAGCTAATAAAACACCTCATTTTTCAACACTAATAACATATTATTAGGGTTATATTTATTAATGTCTTAATATTAGTTTATAAATTCAGCATTAATTATAAATATTTTAAAATAAATTAAGTATTTCAATCTAAAATTTTAATATTTGACATTACAAATAAAATTAAACTAAATTCTAATTTTTAAAATCCATAAAATATTTATTATCTATTTAGTTTTACTAATTATCTAATACAATTAAATTAAATTAAATTAAATATTCATTTTAAATTAATTAAACAATGATTAATTAGAATTTTAGAATAAATTAAGAAATAAGATCTATATAAAATCAACTTTTCTAATTTTTTTCTTTGTGTCCAAATCATTTCATTTTCTAAAATTATACTAAATTCTAGATATCATAATTAAACACAAAAAATTATTCTATTCTAATCCTAACCCTAGTTAAACACTAACCCTATTTGGACTCTAACCCTTACCCTAATTGCACACTAAATCTAATTGTAATTGACCACTAAGCATAATTGAATTCTACCCCTAACCCTAACCCTAACTCTAACTAAACTCTAAACCTAACTCTAATCAAACCCTAACCCAAACCTACTTGATTCATAATCCCAACCCTAACCCAAACCCTAATTGAACTTTAAAACAAACCTTAATTAAGTATTAACCCTAATTGAACATTTATTGAACAATAGTCCTAATTGTACCATAACCCTAACTTTGAACTATAGTTGAACTCTAATCCTAACCCTAACACTAATTCTTATCCTAATTGAACCTTAACCCCAACCCTAACCTTAACCTTGAACCTATTTGAACTCTTATTGAATTCATAACCTTAATTAAACCCCAACCACAACCTCAATCCTAACCCAAATTGAACATTAATTGAACCCTAAACCTAACCCTAAGTGAACACTAATCCTAATTGAACTCTAACTTTTTAGTTGAAAATATTAAAGTGCCTTAGATTTTCCCATTCATCATCATTTATCATTCAATTCCTAATAGAACTCCAAAAATTTATACTTTTATAATGTTTTAATACACCTAATATTAATGGTTTAGAGTTTAAGGGTTAAGGGTTTAAGGCTTTAGAGTTTAATGGTTAAGGGTTTAAGGTTTAGGGTTAAGGTAGAGGGAGAGAGATAGAGAGAGTGGAGGAGAGAGAGACATGAGAGGTGGAGAGGGTAGGAGGAGACCTGAGAGAGAGAGAGAGAGAGAGGAGGTGAGGGTTTAAGGGTTTGGGTTTAAGGGTTAAGGGTTTAGGATTATGGGTAGAGGGGAGAGAGATAGAGGGATCCAGTGAGAGAGAGAGAGAGAGAGGGAGGGAGTAGGAGAGAGATAGAGAGTAGAGGTTAAGGGTAGAGGGTAGAAGGTAGAGGTTGAGGTGAGGAGGAGATGAAGTGAGAGAGAGACCTAAGAGAGGGAGAGGGGGTGGGGGTGAGACTTGGAGAGAGGGAGGGAAAGAGGAGGTGGGAGAGAGAGAGATAATGGGCTGGGGTAGAGGTTTGAGGTTTAGAGTTTAAGGGTTAAGGTTTTAGGGTTTAGGGTTGAGGTTTAGGGTTTAGGGTTTGGTGGGGGAGACACATAGAGGTGAGTGGGAGATGAGAGAGAGACCTAAGATATGCTCCCGAGGAGGAGGGATAGGAGGGAGAGAGAGAGAGAGAGAGAGAGGGTAGAGGGATATAGATGGTTTTAAGGGTTTGAGTTTAAGGGTTAAGGGTTTAGGGTTTAGGTTATGGGTAGAGGAGAGATGAGGGATTGGGTGAGAGAGAGGGAGGGAGTGGGAGAGAGATAGAGGGTAGAGGGTAGAAGGTAGAGGGTTAAGGGTAGAGGGGACAAAGATAGGAGTGAGTGAGAGAGAGAGAGGGACCTGAGAGAAGGAGAGGCAGTAGGAGGGTGAGACTTGATAGAGAGGGAGGGAGGGAGGGAGTACTGGGAGAGAGATACAAGGTAGAGGATTTAGAGTTTAAGGGTTAATGGTTTAAGGTTTAGGGTTAAGGGTAGAGGGGAGAGAGATAAAGAGAGTGAGTGAGAGAGAGAGACCTAAGAGAGGGAGAGGGGGTAGGAGGGAGAGACTTGAGAGAGAGAGAGGGTTTAAGGGTTAAAGGGTTTAGGGTTATGGGTAGAGGGGAGTGAGTGAGTGAGAAAAAAGACCTAAGAGAGGGAGAAGGGGTAGGAGGGAGATACTTGAGATAGAGTGAGTGAATGAGTGAGAGAGAGAGAGAGACCTCAGAGAGGGAGAAACTTGAGAGAGAGAGAGATAAATGAAGGGAGGGTTAAGGGTAGAGGGTAGAGGGTTTAAGGGTTTAGGGTTAAGGGGAGAGAGATAGAGGAGTGAGTGAGTGACCCATTTACATATTATTCTTTTATTCTTCCTGAATTAAATATTTAGTTACCCATTTATTGTTAGCAGAAATGACCCAAGAATTTAATAGAATGGACTACTCATATAATACCTTGCATTATGGAGTTCAATTCTCTGATATATTACTACTTATCAAATCCTTTGTAAATAATTGTAAACTTATGACTCCATTTAAGCATTTAATTGATTTTGTTAAATCAAATAAAAAACATAAACACACAATTGAACAAATTCTCAAAAGAAGAATGACATCATTAACATTTCATTCAAAATTCACTCAAATCCACATAAGGAGAGAAAATATATTAGAATTATATGTTTATTCATGCTTATAAGTCATATCTGCATACAATTTAAGATAATTTTCATATATTCATCCAAAACTCAAAACAAGCTATCTATTCTATTCCTATCTTTCTACCCATAGTCAACTCAAAACCTAGCTAGAGCTTTCATCAGTTCTCTCCCTACAAATGAGCCTTGAATTCCCTTTTATATGACAAGGGAGCAACAAGCTTCGGGCTCAAATGTAATTTCACCACAAATTTTCATTTGAACAAAATCTCCATTGCATTTGACTTTCATTTCAAAACTTCCCACACTTTGAATCTGCAAAACATAGTGCAACTGGGGAAAGCTAAAGTTGTAACTACCATCAGAAAAGGGAATGCAAATTGTCATCAAAATCCCCTTTGTCGCTATCCACACAAAAAAACTAGGCAACCAAATTTCCACTAAGGCACACAATCAACATCAAAATGTGCCACACACACAGAACCAACACCACCAATAACATCATCAACACAAAATTTTACATCCCACACAACTTCTTATTTACCTGCCACCCTGCCCTTACCAACACTCAGACCCTGGTATACACACCCACTTCTAGTTGTTGCTAGAGGAGGAGAGGAAACCTTAGCCTCCTCTTCTTTCTTTTTCTTGCCCAATATGGTTCTAGTCCGCCCGCTTGGGGTTTTAACCGCTAATGGCACCACGGATATCACTTCCTCATCAGAGGGTAGACCGTGATTGAAGCAAGCTAAATACCGATAGTAGTCAGAGTCAGTCTTGGTTACACCATCATAAGTGTTTCTCGTAAGGTCAATGGGTGAGTGTTGGCATCCAAAGGAGCCATGTCCATACCTTATTTTCCTACCGACACTAGTAATAGAGCACACCGACTGCTTGCCTTTGTCATCTACTAGTTGAGCAGCAACGTCCTGGAATTGCAACCTTCTACTGCATCTAGTGGGCACAAGCCTAGGCTTGTCAACCAAAGCACCTTCCTAAATAGCAGGACCGAGCTTTTGTGAGCTCAAATGAATAGACCTCCTTACTGACTTACTCATTTTCTCTTGTTAGACAAGCACTCGAACTTGATTAGACTCAGCCTAGAAAGTGCTCTAACTGCTACAAGAATGAAAAAATTAGCAGTTAATTCCTCTTGTATTTATTGTGTGAGGTAATGGCAACCTTCATCAATGTTTAGTAAAAATGCATGTGAAAACATGGCAATTTGGTGGCGTATGTACTGTCATCGTTTAACTTGAGCTGCATGAGAATCCCCAGATCACCCTTCATGATTGCCAACAACAACATCTTCACATAGATTAAGATCGACATGACTACACAAGAAAGGAATAAGTAATTAATGCTTCACTAGTTGTATGATAAACAACCACCATGTGTCATTTTCCAACTTTGAATATTGCCCGCTGATCTCCTGAGGAGTTGGCAGATCAAACGGTTTATCTCAGGCTAACTCGGTTTGACATCCAACGAAGCATCATTGACCTTCCTCATGACCAATAACATTAATCCATATTAGAAACCAACTACCATGTTGGAAAGTCCTATGCACTTTGCAAATTGAATGACTGGAGCTACACATCGCAATCTTGTTGACCTCGCGGCTTTTAACCAACCTTCATCTTCCTCCTGCGAGCTAGCGGGGAATGTTAGAGATTTCCATTAGATTTTGATCTTGGTTGTTGATCTAAAACCATGGGTTATGAGCTCAATAGTGGAGATTGGGCCCCACATTCCATACATGACACACATCTACCTTTTGCTGACCTCGCGCCAAATAATCGGGCGACACCTTAGGTTTGTGAGCTAGCAGGGTACGATTGAGATCTTCTCCCATATCTTTGAATCTGAAAAACTTACACATTGCATGATTAGTATTTAATGAAAGGCTTTGGCTAAGCCGTCGGTGACATGACCACTATGGTTAATGGCTTAGGCTTACATCACCAAATTAAAATTAAAACCCAACTTTAGGAGAAGACATAATGCGATGGGAAAACGATGACCAGTTCTTCGGGCTAATAGGGCTGGTGAATTGACATGCCAAATGGCTCAAGAGGTGACTTAAGGGGTCGATGAATGACCAAGCAGGTGAACCTAAAATTATAACATTTTCATTCTCTAGGGAATAAAACCTTACTAATTCATGGGGACAGGGGTTTCAAAATGGAAACCTAGGTCAAGTGGCAGAGAGAAAATTCCTCAAAATTTTAGACTTGAGATAGAGTGACTGAGTGAGTGAGAGAGAGAGAGTGACCTGAGAGAGGAAGTGGTGCTAGGAGGGAGAGACTTGATAGAGAGAGAGGGAGGGAGTGGGAGAGAGATAGAGGGAGACATAGTTAAGGGTAGAGGGTAGTGGGTTTAAGGGTTTAGGGTTATGGGTAGAGGGGAGAGAGATAGAGGGATTTAGTGAGAGAGAGAGAGAGGGAGGGAGTGGGAGAGAGATAGAGAGTAGAGGGTTAAGGGTAGAGGGTAGAAGGTAGATGATTAAGGGTAGAGGGGAGGGAGATAAGAGTGAGTGAGAGAGAGAGGCAAAAGGGGTAGGAGGGTGAGACTTGAGAGAGAGAGGGAAAGAGGGAGGGAGTGGGAGAGAGATATGGGGTAGAGGGTTAAACATAGAGGGTAGAGGGTTTAAGGGTTTAGATTTTAAGGTTTAAGGGTTTAATTTTTACGGTTAAGTGTTTAGGGTTTAGGGTTTAAGGGTAGAGGGAGACACATAAAGGGTGAGTGAGAGATAGATAAAGAACTAAGAGAGGGAGAGGGGTAGGAGGAGATGAGAGAGAGAGAGGGTAGAGGGTTTAAGGGTTAAGGGTTTAGGGTTTAGGGTTATGGGTAGAGGGGAGAGAGATAGAGGGATTCAGTCAAAGACAAAACCCCAACCTTAGTATTTTCCCAATACCATAAAAGACTAGTAACATAAGACATGATAGGAAAGAAACATAAGACAAGACAAGAAAGGACATATTCAAAAGATTCAACATACTGTGTTGATATGTCCTTCAATCTTCTTAAGAAGATCCATGATCTGTTTATAAAGGAAGTGGCTTGATAGATGCATCAAGTTCAATTATGTGTCTTTTAAAGAATGAGGAAGCATTTCAAGTTGTTGTCAAGCCCCTCTCACCATAACCCTATTGGATAGTCACACATCACATAGGAAGGTGAGTTGTTAGGTCACCCACATATGTGACAGGTGGCTGTCCAATAAAGATAAAATGAGACTATGTGTATTTATTACACATAACAAAAGAAGACCAATGGTTGAATCAAGGTCATGATACAAGTACAAGGACAACACCTTTACAAGAGCTACAAGAGGCAAAGGGGATTGATATTATTCATTCATGGGTGTACTAGTGAAAGTGAATGCAATAGGTAAAGGTCATTGTCATTGATAAGGACAACCAACAATGCATGCTACAATGTTCTCATGAAGGACAACAACAAAAACAAAATCTAAAGTTGCACAAGGCTCTATTCATGGCCTTCACAATCAAACATTAGGTGAATAAGTTTCCAGATAACATTCAATGCACGATGTTTTAAGGAAAGGCATAAAAGGAAAAGACATTCAAGAAACATCAACTCTAGTTGACATAGATAATATTCCTATTGAAAACATGTCATTACAAGAGGTTTATAACATCAATGGAACCCTCATATAATGTGATCGAGATACAATTGCTATGCTCATAACCTTTCATGTAGGGGTTTTGGTCATCATGATTGATCCAACATGGATCATGATTACATACAAGAAACAAAAAGTTACAAATGAAAATTAAGCAGTTATGATTCAGGAGAGGTCTCATTTTGGAAGCCAAGGCCATAGTACAAGTGTATATGAAAAACAACTATGAGGTTATGCTACAAGAAAACCATGCAGGTTCATGTAGGACATCAAGCATTACAATGGTACAAGTGGATATGAACAACAATCAACAATCAACAAAAAGTAGTGAAGGAAGCAAAGCATAGTTGTATTTTTACCTTTTCATATCATTGATCATCCATTCCAGCAATAGGATATAATAGTGAAGGCATATACTTTCACAGGGGTGTTTTAATGAAGATATTCAGCATAAAAACCATCATAAATCATGGTGCTTCAAGGGAATAGAGCATAGTCATGAATAAGAGTATTACCATTAAAGGCTACAGGTTTGTCTTCATGTTATCTATGAATTTGAAAAAATAAATCTACATTGGGTGACAACATGACTATAGCCATGAAATGGATTGCAGTGAGATAAATAATATAAATGGTTGTTGCCACTATCTCATTTTCTCTTTGAATAGTCATTACTAAGTCCTAACAAGTGAATAGAAAAGGGATAGGTGTCAATAATATACCTTCAGTTGACAAGTCCTAGACTTTTGGTGATCTCATTGATCCAATAAGATATTGCTTAGAAATCATTTCATATCTTTTTGACAAAATTAAAAGGAGGACTGATGTATCCAATTGTAAGAAGAGAGCAATGTCCAAGGGAGGGGTAGTACCATCATCTTAGGTACCACTACTGCAAGATGATAAATGACAATCCTTGTGTTTGTATGCATGGAGGTCCTAAAGCATACTTTGGGTAAGGTGCATTCATGGCATCTTTTGGTGAAAGGTTTCCCAAGCATGAGCAAAGATCCAGTGTTCCATCAATCTATGTTGGAACAATTATACACTAATCCCTCCCCTAGGGTGTTTCCTCACATCAAAACCAATCCCTTCTTCCTATCATTTGTTGACAAGAGCACTTAATTAAAATGCTTAAATAGGATTATAGGCGGATATGTTATGTATAAGGATTTGATAAGTAGTATTGGGTTGGAATACATATTGATGAGATTGCAATGCAATGTTATCACGGATCGTATATGTTATGTGTTAAATCTATCATAAACCCTTGAATACTTATGAATTTGATTCCCACAATGGATATATGGCATTGATCTAAGTTGTATGATTTAGTATTTGTTCATCTTTACCTAGAGCTTGCTAAAAATTGCAAATCAATTAACTATTTTATCTTGGGATCGTGTTGTATTTATCTCATGCCTTGCCTTATGTCTCTGGTCTTTCATGGTGTTCAATTTTTCTAAGGGTTGGGGTTTTAGCTTTGTCTTCATGTAAAACACTAATGTTTATTTCATGCTTTGGCTGGGATCTATTTCGCTATTACTTTTGATGGGGTTTTAAAACAACTTATGTCATATCGGTTCATCTAGGCTAAGTCCCTTTAATTTTAATACTTTATTTCCTCTGCAGGGTTTTATTTCCTAAGTCTTGGTTGGCCCCGTGTTTCATCTTTTAAAAAACATCTTATGTCATTGTTTACCATTGGCCTAGTGATGTCCCCTCATCCTTTTTAATGAATGTTTTATTTTGTAGAAGGGATCAAATTCATGCTACCATTGATCAAATTGCATTCGGATATCAATGGTTTCCTGCCATCGCGTGATTGGAAGCTGTAGGATTTTTACTGATTGCGATATCGTGGGCGGGCGCCACATGTCCTTCTAGGGGATGAAATTGCGTGACCGCTAATCAACTACCAATTGATCTTAGCCGTTCCCTGCCATCCTGCAATGGCCCCACCACAGTTCTTTGGTTGATTGCGATATCACGGGTGGTTGCCACACGTCTCATTTGATGGAGCTGAAAGAATAAAGGAAATACTGTGGAACATTAATCCAACCTTAAATACATTAAAAGGTGGGTTACTAAAGTGCTCTTAAGATGCACGTGATTCAAATCGATGGATATGTTATAATCTTGATGGAAAATCTGCTTGAGGGTTAATGATAGGGCGGATGACTGTGTTGAAGGAACAAGATCATTGATGCTCAAGATCCACGGTTGCTTGCCATCACATAATCCAAAGTTGCAAGATTTTTACTGATTGCGATATCGCGGGCAATGACCATGTAGACTTTCTTCGCAGCATATGGTATGGTGGGCCCCTTATGGCCATGTTGGCCATTGTGTCAGCCTGTTTTGAAGGTAGCCGTCGATGATTTGATCAAAATGAAGGATCGATGGCTCAAATTTAAATCTGCATCAAATATGGTTGGAGTCGTTCGTGTAGTGCATGAGTGAGCTTTAATGGCAGATGAGACATTTACTGGCACAATTTGATCGAAATAAAATGAATTCTCCTAATTTATGTGTGCCACAAAGCATTCAAGTATTTTGCAAAGTAGTTTCAGAGCTGAGAGCAAGGTTGTGAACCCTGATAGCCAAAATTTGGGATTTCTGAGAAAAGAGCCGTGAGTTAATTTCTGTGTTTCCCGGTCACTCTGTGCTTGAATTAAGGAAAAAAATTTGCTGTACTTATCATAGGGCTTGTTGATAAACGTTTTAGGGCTATAGTTTATTTAAATTGTGAGAAATTGCAATATTTTGTTTTGTAATTTCATATCTCTGGTTAGTCCTAGCTATTTGAAGTGTGAAGTTATAAGAAGCCCTAGTTTTTCTGAGATGGCACCACCCAAGCAACATTCTGGCTAGATTGACTATTTAAAAAGAAACCTGTATGATGATTTCTTGGATCAATTGCCCTTGTCAACGAATGATAGAAAGAAGGGATTGGTTTTGATGTGAGGAAAAATCTTGGGGGAGGGGTTAGTATACAATTGTTCCAACATAGTCGATGCTAGGGTTTCTCTCACGGGTTTGGAAATGTTCAGATTGTGATATGGACAGAGGAATTTTCCTCACCTTTTTTCAAATGGATGGATGTATGATATGGGGAAGCTAGTGGTACCGAATGTTTTCCCTAATGTAGACCTGCTTAGGGCAGTAGCTACAAGATATGACCCTGTCACATGGGTAATTAGGGATAATGATGGAAATGTTTTTTTAAACATTAACAAAGATGATATTCAATAGATTTTTGACTTGAGTGAACTGAGTGAGGACTTGGTGCCTATCAACCTTGAGGAAATGAAGTAGGAATATGCAAAGTTGAAGTCTCTTTTCAGAGCTAAATTGCTTCCACCTCATCTGGCTAGGGCAGGAGGTTCAAGATTTCATATTAGCCCCAGTGACCAGGGACCTTTTAGATTAAATTGTTTTGCAAATCATTTCTTGGCCACTTTTTATTCATTGTGTCAGATTTTGGGTTTTAGTCCTGGTGCGGTGATGCCCATTGCATACATGTTAATGGGGGTGCAAATACAACACCCTAACTTCTCTGTCACATATGACTTTGCTTCTTTCTTGGCTAAGAGGATACATGAGGGGATATCAAAGCTCCAGAAAAATGATACCGACACTTAATTCTTTTGGTATTCTATGCTGATGCATATGTTTTTATTCAAGAATGCTGAATTCTTCTCTGAGAAGATAAAATTAAGGCAATCGGTTGATGGAGAAAGATTGTCAATATAGATATGGGCTACAAATTTATCTTGTAATAAGGAAAGCACTAGTTATGTGCAATTTGATAATTGTTTTGCTTCTAGATTGAGGGCTAGATTGATGGTGAATGTACCTAGTATTCCTGAGGAATTACATGATTTCCTCAGGCCAAAGGGGAGGAAGCTAGAATTAAAAGTTAGCCATAACTAGGGTGGCATTATCCCATACCCAGTCAACACTGTTTTAAGGGTATATGGTTTTCAAGGAGCCCCTCATATACTGCCATACAATGTGCCACCAAGAGTGGGGTTTGTAGAAGTTATGTGGCAGATAGGTTGCATCCATGAGGACAACCTCACAGGGAGGGGTAAGTGAATGTTTTTCCCTGATAATACAATGGTATCTGATTTTGCCTTTTCAAAAGGAGGTTGGGTGCACTTTGAGAAATTCTTTGAGGATTATCATTTGAGATGTGGTCCAAAGTAGCAACATGATCCTGAGGGTTTCTTTACCCTTTTTAAACAAAGAATAAAGGCTAAAAAGTTTGTGCATGAGTTCAAATTTCCTGAGGACCTGATCAGAAATGAGTTTGACCTAAATAAGCAGGAGTTGAACAAGGAGAAATGGATAGCTTATGATAAGCTATTAGATATTGTGCACAAAATGGATCCGAAATATGATCCATTTTTGGAGTTCAGTACCCACCATCAGAAAATTGATTTTCTGATGGAGAACTTCAAAGAGATTATGGGCACTTTGAGAACCAAAAAAGTAAACTTAGAGTTGAGTTTGGGTGTACAAGAACAAGGTGCCAGACCATTTGAAACAAGGCCAACATACCAGCCTACAGAAAAGTGGCTCATTTACAGGAGAAAAAAGGATAGCAACAGTGATGAGGAAGAAGTGGACAGAAAGGGGAAGCAAATTATGATGTTTCCTTCACAACTAGATCCAAAATTCAAAGTGCCTAGGGAAATTAAGATCATTGATTTAGAGTCATCACTAGAAGATAGTCCCCCATCACCACCATTTGAGCCAAGCCCTAAAAGGAAAATAAATGATCAACCACAAGAGAGTTTGATGGATGAAATTATTGTTACTGATCAGGACATGCAGGTTGGTATGCCTTCCCCTCCTAGGCTAGCTAAATTGGTTTTATCTGATTTAGATATGAAAGGAAAAAGTGTACAAGATGCAAGAATGGAAGCATGCAAGGAGTTTCTAGACAACAATGCATTTGTAAATACTCTTGTATTCTTGCAATTGGTATGGAGGATGAAGTTTGAAGAATATCAAAATAAATGTAAGGAGACAAGAGAACTAAGTCCTGACAGGTCAGACCAGGAGAATGATGAGGAAGTGAAAGATGAATTAATGGAAGAATTTAAGAACATCACTCCTGAGGAAGGAAAAAAATTGGTGAGTTAGGCTGGTGTATTGATTTTTCCTGAATGGGACATTGTAGATGCAGTGGCCTTTAATGCTATTATGAAGTCCAAGCATCCCTTGCAAGAATATGAAGAAGAAGTCAAGGCAACACTTCAAAATTCTGCTTTCAGTGAAGAGTATGAAACCTTGGCAATTTGGGCATTGGCCCCACAAGTGAGAAAGCCAAATATTACAGACATAAATCCAAATTTCAGAGGGGGATTAATAATAAAGAGAGCTTCAGAGACCTCAACCACTGAGGCCACTAGTTTAACTGTGAATGTGGCCAAATTGGCCCAAAAGACTGCTGAAAGGGAGGAGGCTGAAAAGAAAAGCCTAATGGAGAAGTATAACCTTTTGATTGAAGAATACAATAAGATGCAACAAATGAATGTTGAGTTGCAAACTGAGGTGGAAAGGTTCAGGTATAGATAGATTGGGGAGACATCAAGTGCTCTAGGGACAAGTACATTACCTTCCACAGTAGGGTCAGTGCCTCTTGCTTCTCCAATTGTTTCCACACCAGGGTCTCCCAGTCAGAATCCTACCTTCACGCCTTCTTTAGAGGAAATTGATGAAGAAACAGAGTGCTATGTTGATCCTACAAAGAAGCAGCTCTTGCAAAGAATTGATGAGTTATAGGCATCTTTGAGGGTAAGTGAGGAGGGATCTCTTTCAAAGAAAAAAGAGATTGTTACTACTGTTTTAAGGCATTTGAATGAAAAGGTTGATAATAAATTACTATCTATACATTCTTTATATTCTTTGCTATTAGATGCAATAAAGAATATTGATAGGGATCGGGAGGTAGTGATACCATTGATTGAAAATTGGATCCCTAGGGCCAGTGATTTGGATGTCATGTATAAGGCCTCCAGGTTTGATACAAACAATAGGCCCCAATCATTAAAGCCTACTCATGTGTTAGTAAAATCATTGCAAGGTTTTCAGACCTTACCAGATGACTTGAGTAGGAAGATTAGGGAGTTGGTGAAGAATTTCAATGATTGGGGTAACACATTGTTACCTGATATAATTGATGAGCAGAGGAAAATCAGGTCATTCCAGTAGTGGCAGGGTCAGGTAGGTGAGGTCATCAATGATCAAATTAAATTAATTTGTGATGACTCAAATTATGACTTGTTGGTGAGCTGTATGGATAAAATCATTAGTACCAGCTCATTTTTGGAATCTTTTGAAAGAGATGCAAATCAGGTAGCAGTAAAATACACACCTTATAATGCCAAGGTGAATGAGGTAATTAATTTTGACTGGTCGACTGATGAAGAATATCAGAGGTGGGTAAATAAATATTTGATTGAGGAGGAATAAAAGAATGAATTACTAACAGGTGGTAAATCAGATGCTGCGGTTAAAACAACCTTCGATTTTGCTTTGATGGCGGTCTCGGCATGGGTTTCTTATGGTTTTTTGTTGTTGCCTCAATTTTCCTCAGCTGACATGATGAACGAGAATATTCTCCAGGGTGATTGCTATTGTAAAGATTTTTGGAATATCACCAGATGCTTCATTTGGCTGGTGACATGTGTACTTTCTGGCCTGATGCTTGTTTGCTCCTTCATTTTCTATAAGAAGGATTTCAAGGCCAGAAGTACGGGTTAGCAAGTTAGATAATTTTTGGTCGAGTCTAGGTGAAGTTGCAGAGCAAATTGTAAAGTTTGATGGTTTTAGAGAGAAATACAATTTAGGTTATGAGTTATTCTGTAATCGGTTTTGAATTCATGGGGATTCAATGTTGTATAACAGTACTAGCATTTGAGTTGAAATGATAAATTCAAATTCATGTCTCTCCACTGTACATGTATATCCGAATTTTGAATAAGATGACTAAGGGTTGTTTCATTCATCTCACTATTGTGGTGTGTATAATACTTATTTTAGCTTTAATTCAAGGAATTAATTAAAATGCTTGAATGGGATTATGGGCGGATATGTTCTGTATAAGGATTTGATAAGTAGTATTGGGTGAGAATGCATACTAATGAAATTGTAATGCAATATTGTCAGGGATCTTATAAGTTATATGTTATGTATTAAATTTTTCATAAACCTTTAGATGCTTATAAATTTGACTCCTGCAATGGATATATGGCACTGATCTAAGCTGCACTTTTTTGTGTAGTTCAATAATTGTTTGTCTTTTCCTAGAGCTTGCTACAAATTGAAAATTAATGACTATATTTTACCATGGATTGTGTTGTAGTTATCTCATGCTCCACATAGTTGATATTATCAGTGAACAACCAATTTTATTTGATATTATCCTATTGTGTTGAGCTATTCAATAGGATTATTTGTTATGTGTTAATGTTGTTTATGATATTGGTGCAGAGGTTGTAAACACATTAAGGGATCACCCTCCTGGGTCTTGTAGAGCCAAAAGTGTAGGAGGATTTTTAAAGTCCTCGTCAATTGGTCTAGGTCCTTCGAGATGCCCTTGATTAGAATTGGCAATCCCATAGGTAGATTAGAAGACCAACCTGGTTACAGTGTAAAAAATAAACCAACACCCTCTACCTTTAACCCTAAACCCTAAACCATTAACCCTTAAACTCTAAACCCTTAAACCCTCTACCCTCTATCTCTCTCCCACTCTAAACTCTAAACTTTTCCTTGTATTCTTTTATAATTTTCATTATTCTTATTTATTTTACACTTACATTTACAAATACACATACATATGCATTTATTGTTTTCATTTATTTCTCATGTAGTTTAATAGTTTTATCGATTTCATATTATATGTGTTGAAGACTTTAGAATTTCAATTACATTAATTTATGGATATGTTGTATCTATAACACTACAAAACCATATGCTTTGCATTTACACTTGCATTTAGAAATACACATTTATATACATAGATATAGATTTCTTTAATGATATGTTACATTTATTGTTCTAGGAGAGCATCCAGTAATTGCATTTACATTTACATTTAAAAATACATATACATACATACATACATACATACATACATACATATGTGTGTGTGTGTGCGCGCGTGTGTGTGTATGTATATCATTTATATTCAGTGTTCAGAAACAATTCATTAGGTCTACAAATAGATAAAAACTCATAAAATCAGATCTCCCATACATGTTTTATTGAAACCTAGGCTTGAACCTCTCATTTCACATGCTTTTCTTCACAAAACTCTTGAGGACAACAGCTATACCTTCTTTATTTCTCATCCTACTCCCTATTCATGCATCCTACAATTACAATAGTATCTATGGGGCCTCTTACACAAGCTACAGTAATAAAAAAAAAGTGTAAGAGCCCCTTTATATCATGTTTGGACTATAAAACCCTCAAAAATAGGGTAACTGGGCTGTATGAAAAGAAATAAAACTTTCTAACTCAAATCACCACCTTAAGCCCTCAAATCAAATTCAAATAAAAGCTAACACATATCTTCACAACCTGGAATTGATTTCACATCAAAATATAGCTGTATGTGACCGTACAGTGCTGCATAACAAAAAAAATACAAATTTTTTGAAGAAAAACACAAATTTTTGAATGTCAAGAGCTTGTATTTTAAATCCTCAACCATCAACAACCATTACAATGATCACTTTATGCCTTTTAAAGACCTTTACACACCAACCACTGAACAACCACCTCTACAACTGAATTTTAATCTTTATGATCACATGAAACATAAAACACACTAATTTCAAGGTTGCTAACATCACTATTGAAATGTTTTAATTTTTTGACCTTTCAAACATTAACAATTAAATCATTAAATTAATTATGTAATGGCATAAAAATTAAAAACATCATGAATTAATTATGTAACCACATAAGTCAAATATAATTCTATCAAGAAATTAATATCAAATAGATAATATAATCACATAACTCGTACATTTCAATGTCATTGATCTTCTTCTTCATCCAACTCTTTGTTTGTATCATCCGATCCAGATTCGACATTGTAAGGATTGGTCATATCATCATCATCGTCATCAATATCAGTTTTGATAATGTCATCATCCACATGGATATCATATTCATGAACATTAGCTCCTACATCATCATGATCTAGTTCCTCCTCTTCGACATCTTCGTCGGGGACATCATCAACTAACTGTTGATCTTGATCATCATCTACATCATCTTGTAGTACTTCAAGATCTTCTTCTTCCACCACATTATACTTTACCGACCTTCCTCTTGGATCATGTCTAACAAAAATGACCAACCTCGGTTTACCTGAACCTCTGAGTAAAATACCTACTCACATTGGCTTGGAAGAACATAGGGCTCATTTCAGCTCACTTGATCAACCTTGTATTAACCATGGTAAATCCATTATCATGTTCAATAATAGTTCTCTCAAGATCATTTTCATTCAATCGTAGCCTATACCATAGGACGACGAACATAATTAATATGAAGGACTTAAAGTCACACTCAAGTATATCATCCAAAATCCCATAGTATCTCAATTTTCTGAGACTTCTGGATGTATGTCGCTTCTAGATGAAACATTAGTCACCTAAAAGACTGCAGTTATACCAGAATCACAAGTTTTCTTCATGTCATCCAACATTTTGATTCAAAATTTATGACCATTGCACCACATAGCCTTGTGGTGTTTGACCTAATATGTCAAACATGTAAAAATTATTGCAATATCATCAGTTGATAAACATATTTATTCTTGGTTGAATGTATGCAAAGAAAAAATCTCAACATATATATACATCAATATAATTGAAAATAATTAAATAATATGGGTGATTAATATATTTATACGTACCTTTTTATCTCTTAAACCATATGTTAAATCAATTTCCCTTTGTGTAACATTGGAATCTCCATTACGATGAGCTTCTTTAACCAATGAAGCCACACCTTCCCATGTTAATGCGCGACTAGATTGTTGACATCGTTCAATCCATACCGTCATCCAATCAAGATTGTTGGCGACGTGCAAATGTAGTGCATCCCACTCTCGACCAACTGTATCAAAAAAAATTGAAATTCACAAACGATGTATAATTAGTTAAATACCACAATATACGAGCTTAATTTATAATTGATGTATATTGAAGATTAAAAATTAAATAAGTACAATATACATAAAAACCATATGTAAAATGTATTCCAATTAATCTCCATGACCATCTTATAATTACCTCCCACTTTCCTCAATCTACCTTTCCCCATCAGGTACTCTCCTTCAAATTTGTTAATGGAGTTGGGATCCCAAATGCCATCTACATGGATCTTTGCTGCAAACTTAAGAAGATATTCACTAATGTATACCATAGTTTGGTATAACATATATCTCTCTACCATAGAACCCTCAGGATGTGCTCTTTTTCTAACCAAAGCCTTCAAAAATTTTAAGTGCCTCTCAACCATCCACATTGACCTTGTGTGTACAGGTCCACACAATTCAATCTCCTCAATTTGGTGTATGAGGTAGTGTTCTTGTGCATTGAAAAATGTTGAAGGTAGACACTTTTGCATTTCACACATTAGGACGAGATTTTCTCTTCCAATAATTTATATCTTCTTTATGGATTTCTTTAGATGACAGCCATCTACAAGTGATTCAAGGCACAAATATATTAACGAGATTTTAAAAAAATATAGTATATTACATAACAAGTAAAACAAATGGCAATTATAAGATGTATACAACGAATTGAAAAAATACTCGCTACTTACCTCATGTATTTTCCAATATCATATATAACTTGCTTGACATTGTTGTCAAAGTTGTCTGGGAGAGATAGAGGTAGAACGTACAACAACAATTATAAAATGATCTTTTCATTATTTTTCCAAAAGTAGTAAACATAATACATTGAAAATTACATGCATTATACAAGTGTATATAATATACCAAAATAATTACCTTAATGAAGGTATGCCAATCATGCGTTTTCATCCCTGACCCAAATTCACCTTTCTTTGTTATTATATTGTTTATGTTCACAGCAAATCTTGTGGGAAATCAAATTTTTTGTATGACTTCTTTTATAGAATTGCTTTGCTGCTTTGTTAATAACCAAGGAAGGGCACTTATATTAATTTGGTCTCCATCGCTATTTAATTGAATGAAATTTTTCATTGCATGATTGGCTTCCTAAATGTCACTACAAATTTTGATAATTTTTTCTTTGTCATGCCTTCCATCCAATATTTTCCATAATGTTTCTATTATATTCTTTCAAATATGCATTGTATCAAACAAATGCACAATTTTTAGCTACTCATAGTAGGGAAACCTACTAAATTGTCTGGGATAGCTTTTCAGTCCCTGTGGAAGCCGACCATTAATGCCTTGACGATCTTTATGAATCATATAAGTTAAACAAATTAACAACGACAATCATTGTCAATTAAAACATGAGTAAACACAACACAATATAAAAATATAAATTCAAAACATATCATATATGATAGATAAACAATTTGATCCGATGTATAACCTTGACACTTAATTCTATTATATTCCAACTTTCATAGGCGAGGTGTCATTTTTCGTGGTTTTGATGTAGTCTCCTCTTTCCCATTGAAAAGATGTTTTTTAGTAGCTTGATACTTATGATTTCTATGGAGGAAGTGCCTATACTCATCAAACACCTGCTTTCCTAAACTTTTTGAACGAAGAGATTTCATCTTTGGACCACAAATTGGACATGCAAATTTTTCCTTTGTTTGAAGACCTGGAAGATCATATATAATTGGATTAAATATGTCAATTTTTATAATTATATATAATGAATAGATTGTTTTAAAAACATGCATGATATCTACTTCATCAAATTAAATATTGTTAAAGTGTAGTCAAACATTATAACATACCACAAAAATGTGTTAGCCCTGGGGCAACATGAATTGTCCATACAAGCATTACATGGAATTGAAATAGTCTTTGTCCTATTGGTCTAGAGACGTCATACATAGTGATTCCATTCCATAACTTTAGTAACTCATCAATAAGAGGCTCGATATATACATTCATATCTTTAACTTGGTACTTACCTAGTTGAATGAACATAAACACTACATAATTATTATAACTATTTTACTACAAATATATAAATTAATGTACATGACTATTGAATGAAAAAAATATAAGTCATTATGCAACAAATAAGATAAATTAGATGCTACTACGTTAAAGAAAATTGATGTAAATAAATACCTGGAACAATCATTGACAACATTATGTGCTCCCTCTTTAATAACATCCATGGAGGAATGTTATTGTTGATAACAAAAACAGGCCACACCGAGTAAATAGATTTCAGCTCTCCAAATGGATTGACACCGTCCGCTCCCAATGAAAGTCTGAGATTACGAGGTTCTTCTTTAAAGTGTGGCCATTTTTCCTCCATGTCCCTAAATGTAGAACCATCCATAGGCATTCGAAGAATGCCATCTCCACTTCTATTCCGTGCATGGTAATCCATAAATTGTGCTAAGCTTTCACACCTAAATAATCGTTGCATATGTGGAATAATGGGAATATAACGAAGAACCTTGTGAAACACATTTTTGGTTAGTTAATCTATTCGATATCTACTAATATGCCATTCTAGGCATTCTGTTGCAAATTCCTGTTGTTTATGATATATAATATGATCATTGGGACATGCATCTATTGCTTGATAATCCATTACGATATCTTTCATAATGACAGATAAATCTCGGTATGAGTGAAGTAAAATATTTGATAGTGGTAACAAAAATTCACAAATCAATCTACAACAAAAAATAATTTGTTAATATAAAGAATATTAATGGTACATATTTCATCCTTTATTTACTAGTGATGAACTAACAACAATTAAAATAGATGAAAAAAGATGACATATATGACATACCTTAACATCTGTGAGATTGCTATGTTTGATAAACCATCCATAACTTTCAAGTTCAACAACAACAATACAACAGAGATAAGAGTTGTTTGGGAGCCTTCATAAAAGGGGCTTTTATGCCTTTCAAGTATAGATAAATCATGAACATCATCAAAGTCATCTTGATCATCATGATCAACTCTGCCACTAAATGTGTCATGGATCAATATATTTATATCATCATTTTTAACTGTGTTTTCTGGCGCATGATCATCTACTTCCATAGGATCATTAACTTCATCTTTGATATTCACAGCTCCATGTTCATTCGCTTGCAAAACCACATTCTCTGGGCCATGATAATCCATATCATCTGCCCTAGGGTGCCCCTCCTTTATAATAATTATAGACACAAATAAACCATGATCATGATCAAGTGATTATATATATATAATGTTAAAATGATATAAACATTTACAAATTCAATCAATATAAACACATATAATGAACAACTTACCAATAGATGATAATCATGCCCCCCTTCAATGTGACCATGCTGCTTACAATGTTTCTCAGCTGTTGTGATTAAAATTTGTCTCGCCTTTAAGCCCTTGCAATTATTGCAAGGACAATAACATTTTCCATCACCCTTTCTTTTCAATCTAGCCCACAATCTATTAAGTGTCTCTTCATTTTGTTCTGGATTAATATTATTTGACATGATTTTTCTTTACCAATCTTGACTATTTAGATCTTCAAAAATGATCAAACTCACACTCCAATAATTTTTATTTATAAACAAGTAACAAAATCTGATAATTCTGATATTTTACACCAAAAAATTTTGGCATGCAGCCACCCCTGCAAAAGAGAAGATAGTCTGAAGTTAATGACCCCAAAAAACACTTTAAAATGTTAATTCCAAAACTTATTAAATTTTGATTTTACTATGATTTCCAACCGTTAAGACTCCTAAAATCAAAGTATTTAACTTGATCGCAAACTTCCTACAACGATGGAGGTAGCGAGCTAGTAAGAGCAAGTGACCCATTCCTAAGGAGCAACAAGAATCATCATTGCTAATGTCAATACAGATTTATCCTTTTAGTTAAAGATGCAATGTGTCACTTCTTATGACGAGCTTATCCCTAGGGCCCTCAACATTGAGAGAGCCCTAATCGCACAAGGAAGCACACACTAGTAGAATTTGGAAAATAAATGACTAGGTAACTAAAAATTTTAGTCACAACAACTAAAAATGACTAAATTTTGCTCATTTTTTGTAACTCATCTATAAATGAGTAAATAAATTACTAGTTTGGTCATTGATTAAAAATTATTTAGTCACACAAATAAATGACTAAATAGTTAGTCATTTATTTAGTCACAATCCATTTGAATAAATCATTTAAGGAATCAAGAATATAGCCCACCAAAATACTCTAAAACTTTAATAAACATACCATAAATTTTTTGTCAAAATCTTATTTTTGAGGCATAGCCCACCATAATGGAGTTTTCATTTTAATAAACATACTCTAAAACCTTTGTAAAAACATTATTTTCAAGCATAGACTGCCAAAATGGAGAAGTGTTTTCGTAAAGAATGACAGAGAACGGTGAGGAGATGTGCATGAAAGGAGGCATAGGATTCATTGAGGCTTATCTCATTCTTGCTCTGCTCAACAAATCTTACATTATTCCTGCTACTATTTGTAATCTAGGTATTTACTTGACATATATTTGCATAATCTCAAATTCCTTCAGAGGCTTTTGAAGTATCAATGTATCCTATATAGGGTTTAGAATGATTTCTTTTAATTAAAAAAATAAATAAATGATGTATTTCCCTGTAATTAGATAATGTGGAGATCTCATAAATCTGTCCCAGCACACTATCCTCTTTGACATTGTATTCATTACTCTAGCTACTAGGGTTTTGCATGTGACATCTTTAATATCTTCATGATCATGGCTTTTAAATAGATCTCAGTCTTTGTTTTAATCCTTTTCATGGTAACCCTTGAGTTCCATAATCCACCTTCAATCTCTTCTAAGAACGGTGTCTTAAGCTAGACTGCATAGTATGCATATAAAGCAAGTCCTTCATACCTGCCATTGTTCCAAACCACCACTCACTGCCTTGCTTAAAATTTTGCCTACAAAAGCACAATAGCATGTTTTAAAATTATGGTTGCCAGTGATTGACCATTAAGGTCACCACTTTCATCATAAGATACAATGAGATTTTTGTCTTCAAACTCAAGGCATTATGCAAGATAACATTGTGAATTGTTTGTTGTGTACAATTTGATTTTCTTGCACATTTACTACTTTGCTAACTTCCTTTAAGACTGAGCATTGCACCCTCATCTACAATTTCAAATAGCTCACTCACTATCACTTGAAGATTCCTTTCATGAGCATCCTTCTATAAAATCAAACTATGCCCTATAGACTACCTACTTACTACAAGGGACTCATTGTTTCATGGTATTGTAGTTCTTAAGATCCTTCAACCTTATTGACACTACTTCACAGTTACAAGGTATTATTCACTATTCTCCCATCTTTGATGAGTCTCAAAACATTGCTCAAACATGCAATCCACTACCTCCATTATACATTAATGGCTAAGAAGAAACATTGAACCTATGATTACCACTGTTACTTCATTTGGACAGTCATTCCCTGATTGCATTTTCCTTGTCTAACACTAACAAAAGCATTTGAAAAACCCTTAAGGTCAGCAAGGGGGTAAGGAAACTCACTGTTAAAATCTTCACTTTACTATGCAAGGTTTGAGCTTTATTATATTGTCACTGCTCAGCCTCTTTTTGACTGTCACATCTCAAGTGACTCTCATTCTTCTTACCGTAGATTGCATTTACAAATGCCACTAAGCTACATAGTGTGCTTGTTATTGGCTACAATCTTTAGATTGTAAGATTTTGTTATTACCTACAATGTCTCAATCTTTCTGGTATTGCAACCTCACTAATCCGCTAGAGTTATTATTTATGTTTCTACGGAGGCCTAGGGTTTGTACCCTAATCATGCTCTTACCAATGCTTTTGTTGGTATTAAAAAACAACCTTAAATCTTGGGTCAGAAAATTAGTTGTCTTGACAAAGTTGTGGTATGATCTTGGATTGTATCCTAGAGTGTGTGGGAAGCTTGTGTTTGATCATTAAGGTATGTAAACCGATCAGGGAAATGTATCCTATATATCATGGGTCTTGTTTTAATACTTTCCATAATGGTTATTAGCAGATCACATTATTATAGTTTGCGGTAACCCAAGATTGCATTCAAGTATGTAACAAACTTGGTTTGTAGTTTAAGCTATACACTTTTAAGTAACATTCATAAGGTTTATAAAATCTTGATCACTCTCTAGAATAGCCCATTAAACATGGGTTGTGCTTGAATGCACTACATAATTGATATAACACAACCACTCTGCATATCAACCAGAGTTATAGGCTCTTTATTGCAACAAGAGGTAATCACTCTTCGATCATGCTATAATTACATCCTAACCTGTTAAACTTGAGACAACCTGAATGCACCCAATGATGATTGACACCTACATTATACAACCTAAATTAACTACATTATATGAGTGCCTCCATTTCTTATCACAACATAGCCACATTAAACTTGGGTCACACATGAATGCATCCTATATTTGTTATAGCACAACTTTGCCAAATGACCAATAGAGTTATGGATCACATAATTATAGTCACAAGAATATGTTCCTTGGTTGTGATCTTATGGTGATTCCACACAACAAAATCTGGACATGAAATTCTCAAAACCTTAAACCTCTAAAAATGAAATTTGATGAGATGTTGCTTTAAAATATGATTTTCAAACCTAGAACTACAAATCTGACTTCACAACTGAATTTTGTAAAAAGACAATGACTACCCTTAACCTGGCGATATCTTCTTGATTTTTCCCAACAAAATCGTTCTTAGTTCTTCACAAACTGTCTCAAGTAGAGCAAAACACTGTCACAATAAATCAACGAACTCACTTTTCTTTATGTCGGCCACAATTTGATTTTTTCCTATTTTTCATGTTTGTCAAAATTTTGACGAAACTGATAGTCGACATTTTGATGAACCCCAGGTTCGTCAAAATTTCAACGAACGTTGGGGATAAACTTTCAAAAAATTGAAAATTACACATCAAATTTTACAAGCACCCAACGATACATCAAGCTATACATATTTCGTTGGACATTTTCGTCGAATTTTGTAGTCAAACGAGTTAGTGTAAATATATGATTTAGCTAATCGTTAGAGAAAATTGGGCAATCAGTTGGAAACACTAACATATTGGCGACTCTATTAGGGACAAGTCAAAATTGATTTTATAATATATAACTTGGTTATTCTAGACTTGAGAAAATTTTATTTACTCATTTTATCTAATGGTTTAAAGTTGAAAAATTAAGTCAATAAATTTATTTCGAGTCTTATAATCAAGAAAATTTGTAGAAATATCATCAAAATTTTGAAATCCATTCATTTTTTTTATTGTGAAGATTTTGTTGAAAATATCCCCATTGATTTGGGTGGCGAATTTGAATATTTCCTTGCTGGTGAAAGTGTAAGAAGAAAATGATTATCATCAAAATAGATAGTAGAAGATCTCTATTCCATACTAATCCAAATAAAATTTTTGTTGGTGATGGAAATCTCAAATTTGACAAATTTGAAGTGTCCATTTCAAAAATCTTGCCTTTGCACTCTCAAAGGTGCATTTGAAAAATCTGCTGAAGTGACCTACTTTGGGGGGTCATAATTCAGTGCTTGTTGATTTTCAAGACCAAAGGATTGATTTTATCCATTCTCCATACATTCATGTACTCCCCTATCTGATTTTAGAGCCTCATGATTAGATTTTCTATTTTTACCAGGCCAAAAGCAAACACAATTTGTTCAGTTTTGCACCTGCATTTTATGGAAATGTTTCAAGGTGGTCAAATTTGACCCTTAGTATCTTTTGATGAATCATGATTCAAAGAAAGCCCTCTTTCACACATGTTAAATGGACCTAAATGAGCTTATGTTTCTAGTGGCAGCCCCCCAAAAGTTGTTTTGATATTTTTTCAAAGTGGTGACTTTGAGAACCCTGGTTGGTTTTGAGCATGGAAAAGTTGCAGAAATGCCTGAGTGAGCAAATTTGTTGATTAATATCTTTCATCTCAGGATCTATTTTGTCAAACTATCTTTTGTAATACATTCTTGGGTCAAATTTCTACATGTATATTCAATTTTGTGCCTCTAGGATAAGTTTTGATGGGTTATTTAATTGCTTTCCAATTGCGACATGGCCAAAAATGGTGTTTCGGAAAGTGTGAAATTTTGCAATTATAATGACAACCCATTTCTTTTTTTGATCCAAAACATCTACAACTCCATTTTCATCAAGATCTAAGGCCATATGGTACATTATTTTAATGTACTTCTATTGCTGTAAACACGTGCGGTAAACACGTCCCAGGGCCAATTTACAAAGGAGGTACCTAAATTCTAATGGATAGGAAAAATTGGAGGAAATGGATTTTCTCTAAATAATTGATTATGATCACACACAAATTTTCACGGCTCCAGGTGTCCCGGTTTGCAGTAAATTTCTCCATTTGGCCCATAGTTGTAATTATAAGTCAAATTTTTTCTAAGGTTTCAAACGTCAATATTTAAAATATTTTGAATATTTTAAATATTGTGCAAATATAAAGGGGAAAATATAAATGCATTTCTAATGTTCTAGAGGATGAATAAGTTTAATTCTTAGCTCTGATTAGTCTAGATGCGGCTTTCATGGCTTGAAAGCAAAACTCATCTCTCATGGCCATTTCAAGATAAACATAGAGGAAGAAGTCAGCAATGCAACATTTCCAGCAATAAATTCTGATTGGGAAGGTTTATTTAATGTTTTCCTTGGTTATGGAAAATTTTCTGGCTACACGGTAGCTCCCATTGCTCATTGCTTGTCGCGTGAAAGCTGCTCATTTCCAATCAAAAACTGGTGATGAGCAATGGTGGATGTTTTCCATCGTTGGCCTTTGCAGTATCGCCAGTCCCTCCTCCCATTTTCCCATTCCACCGATGATGAGCAATGGCCATCACCCATTACTGGTTCATCTCCCATTTTTTCCCTTAAATTGACGATGCACTGTGGGTGAGCGATGATGAGCAGGAAAAGAGTTTTGTGGGCTCGTGAGGTGACAAGCACAGGGAATGAGCATGAAAAGAGTTTTGTGGCATTGTGAGGTGACAGGCACGGGGAATGGTGCCAAATATTTTTTAAAAAACTTCTCTGCAAAGTAAAAATGCTTTACCCGAGGTGCAAATATTTTAAATAAAATAGCAAAATGAATCCACGGGTAAATTTCATTTAAACTCTGGCCTTTGCACTATCGCGGGTTGCTACTCCCATTTTCTTGAAGATTGGAGAAGAGTGATGGATGCTGGAGAAGTTGAGATATGACCGTGAATGGATTAAATTACATGGGTAAAGTTTTTGAGCCCATATTAAATATTCAAAATCCCCCACAAAGCAGAATTTGAGTATGAGGTAAAAAGTGAAGCACACACAAGGAGGTAAAAGGGCCCGACATTAAAATTTTATGTCTTCACCCATATTTTAATTATATGGTGAAAATATGTGGGGATGGGTAAAACATTTTGTTTCCCGAGAAATGAAAATAAAAAAGACTCATGGGCAAATGTTTTAAATAAAATGTTTAAAATATTGTGGGCACTCTGAAAGCTAAAAGGGGATAAATTGCTTGTTTATTAAAATTGAATAATTTATGTGTTGGGCATGTAAATGTAAAATGCTCTTGGGTAATGCATGGTGAAAATCAAGGATTTACAGGTGAATTATTTTAATGGCCTAGTAAAATAGGAGTAGAGACAAAAATACAAAACAAAGGTGTGGTGAATGATTTTTATAGACAACAAAGTTTTTTAAACTACAGAGTAAATGGAGATAAAGGGTTTTTCACGGGAAGGTGAATTTGCTGTTGAAGAATCAAGAGGCAAGCAAATGCAGAGGCAAAGTTTGTTGCAAATAATGAGAGAAGAGAAAAACTTTTGATTTTCTTGTTGTTGATGGACAGAGAAGGAAGCTGCCAAGTGTCTTCAACAGATTTATCTTAGGGCTTCTTTTGTTTTTTTTTATTCTCATTCTTCTCTTATTGTAAAGGGTTTTGATTTTCTATATGGGCTGGGTAGGTAAAGAAATGTTAAGTTTGAGTCATGGATTGATAATGAAAATTGTAACAACTAATTTCATGAGTAAATGCCAATCAATTTATGCAAATAGAATGTGAATGTCATCAAATTGTCTCCAGATTTGTACACATTTAATCATATAAATTTAATATATCAAAGATGTTTGAGTTTGTCCTCTAAATTTCCCTGAGATTGTGTTATTTGTTCATGGTTCTATTTCAAAGAAATAGTTAGATTACTTTGAATAGATAAATATGATTTTAGGTGTGCAAGATGGATCTGTAAGAAGAACTTTAATGATAACCAGAGTGGATCTGTTAGTGCAAAGTATTAGCAGTTTTAAATCCACTAGTTGAAGTTTGTTTATTGATGAGGTTGTCTTTATAATTATGCATTTGACTCTGTGGCCCAAAATTAGGCACCGATTTGTCATTCAACTAAATGCATTTTAGAAACATTTATAAATTCAAAATCAATTTAATCCCTGTTGTTTGGTTGAGGTTTAGTGTTGAGTTCTACTTCCCAATTGTTGAGTGATTGTTGAGACACCACAAATATAGCCAATTTTGATGTTGTCAATGCTTCCTTTGGTGTAATTGAATTGAGAATCATCTGCTATAAAAAGCAATGTCTGTGTATGAGTGAATTAAGTTTTTAGGCATTGTATAGGTTGACCCACCTTGGTCTTGTAGAGCTAGAAGTGTAGGAGATTTTAGTCTTTGACTGAATCTTGTCAGTTGGCCAAATCCACCATTGAGTTTGATCATTAGAAAGTGGCTAGTCTATAGGATTCATTGGATTGTTTGATTTGGAACACTAACAAAATGATGAATCTACTGGGGAGAATTTGAAAAAATTCTGAATGAAGAATCTAGCCTTAAGAGTCATTGCATAGTCATATTATTTTCCATTCTGACTTTATTTCAAATATTGAAAGAATTTAAACCTGGAGAAAGAATTTGTAGTGAACGTGAAATTTCATGATATATGGTGCTCTGCTGGTGAAAGGAACTCAAAAAGAAATTTACATGTGAAAGAACTTCATGTTGTTTGAATTTCAGTCCTCTATGAAGAGAGGTGGCAACTCTGTTAGAAGAACTTATTGAAGAGGTGAATACAGTTCTAGATCTACAAATCTTTCCAATCCAGAAGACAATTTGCATTAGCTGCAACAATTTCAGGTATTCTTCACTTTTGGTTTTCAAGAAAATTGTGTATGGAAACCATATTTGAACATCTTAGGAGAATACTTTGCTTCCCTATTGAGTGAATTAGCACTAACAAAGGGAAAGGACAATAATACTGAATTTAGACACTCCCATTTGCTGGATCTATTATTTTAAATTGCAATTCCATTGAAATATTTTTTTGTAGTCTTCAAATTTTTACTAGTGTGGATGGTTAGAATGAATTCCATGTCAGTAGTTGTCATTATAATCCTTCATTTGGTCATGGTTGTGATTATGCACAATTATTCGAGCCTTGATTTGAAAATATCTATGGATCATCAAGATAAAGTAGCCATCCCAGTAGACACCTTAATACAACTTGTCAAGAAGTGTTAGAAGTCAAATAATCCTCAAACATTTGACACCCCAAAGTACATGAACCCAAAAGTGCACAAGCCTAAGATAAGGCCAGAATGGAAAGCTGTTTGAGAGGGGACTCAAGGAGATGGATGAAAGACACCGGATGTTTCTACAAGCCCGATTAAGAAATGATCATACTATAGCTACTTGTCAAGTTAATGCACCTTTTGTCAATTCCTTTGATCCATTGTATGCTCAATTAGATTTGTCATGGGTTGATTACAAAACAAAGAGTATGTCAACTCATGTCTATAAGAAGATGCCTAGATTTGATGGATACAATGTGTGTGAAAGAGATGCTCATATCAAAAGTTTTTTCAGTTTCATGGAGAAACATTCATTTGGATATTAGGATATGTGGATGACATTTTTTGTCAGATCTCTTGAGCAAGAGCTAGGGATTAGTACTTGAGTTTTCTTGGGAAATATTTTCCCTGCTGGGATAAATTAGTGGCTGCTTATAGAGAAGAATTTGCAAGAGAACCTTCTGAACTTGTCACTAGGTTAAAGCAGATTAAAAAGAAAAATCTAGAGTCAAGCATTGATTTTAGTCATAGATTTGTTGTTTCCCTTTCACTAATCCCTAAGAATTTTAGACCTAGTACTCCAGATTGTATTCATATGTATTTTGAAGCCTTTGAGGAGGGATATAGTGCATTGTTAAAGAGTTATAAAATATTGAGTATGCAGATGGCTTATACATTTTTAGATGATTTGGATAAAAGGAGGAATAAATATGTGCAAAGTTTGATGTCTTCACTTGTGGGTAAACACGCTAATAATAGTAATAGCCGTGTGAATGCAAATGATCAGAGGTCTTCAGATAAATGCATACTTGAGAAGGTAGAAGATAATAATGATGCATCATTAAATGATGGAGTTGTCTTTGAACAACCTACAAAAGAAATGTACCCAAATGAAAATCAGCAGCCAAGTTTTCCGAGCCAAGAACATGATGAGGGATATGAATTGGATTTACTGTTTGAAGAAGAGATATGTGATCAACGATGTTATGGTGTAATTGATCATGTCAATTCTACAAGTGAGTGTAGCTTTAATGCAAGTCTTCATGATGAGACAATGGAATTTTCTGATTTAGAGAATTCTCTTGAGAATGTCAGTGTATCAACTGCAAGTGATAAAGTATGCAGTGAATTTTAGTTGGCAAGATCAAGCACAAGCAGCTGCAATGAAGAAACCATTGATGGTTTTCAGTTTGACAACAAAAATGTTTGTGCCTATCCTCAAGAGGATGTAATGAAAAACTTAATGAAGACACCCAGTCCAATGCTGAGATGCAAAAACATGTAGATTGCTGCCATGACAGCCCAAAAGTAATCAAGAATGAACAAATGGACAGCTTGTTCTTTGTGATAGATTGTGACCATTTTTTTGATGAGGTTGTTAGCAATTCAATCTCCTACGATTGGGGAAATCCAATTTATGATCAGCGATTGAGTTTTTAGACTTTGATGATGATGATTCCATGGGATATCTTGATTTGCAACTTGGTAATGCATATAGTTCTAGTAAAGGTCAAGGAGAGGAAGTGGTTGAAAGGATGGATCAAAATAGTGATCTATTAAGTTGTGAACAAATTTCAAATCTGTTAGCCACTGAATATCATAAATGTACACATGTGAATGACCCTCAGTTATTGTGTGCTTCTCACATTGACTTTGACAGTGATGGTAATCTTCAATATGTATGGTATGATGCATATTTTTTTTATTCCCCTTCCAATTATGAACTAGTTGATCATACTGATGATAATGTAGATGAAGACAAGCAGCCATTTGATTGCAATGATGCATTTTATGATGAGTATGATAGTGTGCATGCTGATGCAAATTTTGAAATATTTTTTGATGAATTTGAAGCAGCAGATGACCATGAGGATTTCATATCCAATGAGCCAATTCTTAAAAATTTTAATGTAGATTTGGACAAGTCCTTTTTTGCTGACTTGAACGAGCCAAGACATAAGTCTTTTCATGTGGATATGCATGTTGATTTCAATGAGAAATCAGATTGTTTCTCTGAACCAAGTTTGCTCATTTTGGAGCAAGCTCAGGATGTTGAAAATGTTGATATGTTATGTTAAGAGGATAACAAAGTGACTAAAGAGGATGATAAGTTAGAAGTCCTTGATGACTCTCAGTACCAACATGATGGAGGACGAGTACATAGTGTATCAATGCATGAGTGTACCTCTTTACACACACTTGGAGATAGTTTGCATGATGTGCAAGATCTTCTGGTAAGTTCTTGTGATAGTTTCACTTTTGATATGCAAACTAATGATCAAATTGAGCTTAATAGTACCAGCCATGTGGCAGAATGTGATTGCTACTTTTGTTAGCTAGAAGAGGTTTTCATAGAATGTGGCAATGTGCAAGACATTGAAGAGTGTTATTTTCAGCTTGAGGATGATTCATATGATGAACATGACAAGCTGTTGCCACATGGTAATCAAAATTCTGAGAGTATGCTTGACTTTCAAATGCATAATGATTATGGACATGTTGATAAAGTTGTATATGATTTCCTGTTGGGAGGCAACAACATTTTTAATCACGCGGATGGATGTGATCAAGTTATGCTTTCATATGGTCTTGATCACCATCTTCAAATGTTGCCACTTGATACAAAATTAGAGAATGAAGAAAGTGGCGATAATATGGCCTATGTGATTTGGCTTCCATGTGCTAACAAAGCCAAACAAGGAGCAAGTTTCTACTTGTATAAAGGCAGCCTGATACTTGTGTTTGCATAGATGCAGTCACTTGTGTTGTTGTGTGATGGAGGCAAGCATGAGTTGAGGGAGATCAACTCTTTTTATAGATTGGTGTTTGACAGAGGTAAGAATTGACTCCCCTTTTTCATTTGGTGGCCTGGGGTCACCAAGTGAAGATGAAAAAGATGTTGAATAAAGGAGCAGTTTGAGAGCACTCAATGGACTCAACATTTGGTCTACTTACCAAAGATCTAGATTCTTGCTATACCCATGTAGGGGGCATACATCCCCAATTAGAGCCACTGATGGAAATTTCAAATTTTGCAAATTTGAAGTCCCCATTTCAAAAATCTTGCCTTTGCACTCTCAAAGGTGCACTTGAAAAATCTTCTTAAGTGACCTACTTTGGAGGGTAATAATTCATAGCCTATTGATTTTCAAGACAAAAGGATTGCTTTTCTCCATTCTCCATACATTCATGTACTCCCTTGTCCAATTTCAGAGCCTCATGATTAGATTTTCTATTTTTACTGGGCCAAAAGCAAACACAATTTGTTGAGTTTTACACCTGCATTTTATGGAAGTGTTGCAAGGTGGCCAACTTTGACCCTTAATATCTTTTGATGAATGATGATTCAAAGAAAACCCTCTTACACACTTGTTCAATAGACCTAAATGAGCTTATGTTTCCAGTGGTAGCCCACTAGAAGTTGTTTTGATATTTTTTCAAAGTGGTGACTTTGAGAGCCCTGATTGGTTTTGAGCATGGAAAAGTTGTAGAAATGCTCGAGTGAGCAACTTTGTTGATTAATATCTTTCACCTCGCAATCTATTTTGTTGAACTATCTTTTGCAATGAATTCTTGGGTCAAATTTCTACATTCCTATTTAATTTTGTACCTCCAAAATAAGTTCTGATTGGTTATTTAATTGCTTTCTGATAGCAACATGGCCAAAAATGGTGTTCTGAAAAGTGTCAAATTTTGCAATTCTAATGATAACCCATTTCTTTTTTTGGTCTAAAGCGTCTACAAATCCATTTTCATCAAGATTGGAGGTCATATGGTACATTAATTTAATGTACTTTTGTTGCGGCAAACACGTCCCAGGGCCAATTTACAAAGGAGGTACCTAAATTCTAATGGATGGGAAAAATTGGAGGAAATGGGTTTTCTCTAAATAATTGATTATGATCACGTGCAAATTTTCATAGCTCTAGGTGTCCCAGTTTTCTGCAGTAAATTTCTCCATTTGGCCCGCAGGCATAATTAGAAGTCAAAATTTTTCTAATGTTTCAAATGTTAATATTTAAAATATTTTGAATATTTAAAATATTTTGAATATTTTAAATATTGTACAAATATAAAGGGGAAAATATAAATGCATTTTTAATGTTCGGAGGATGAACACGTTTAATTCTTAGCTCTAATTGGTCTAGATCTTTCATGGCTGCACTGCAAAACTCATCTCCCGTGGCCAATTCTGGATAAAAATGGAAGAAGAAATCAGAAATGCAACATTTCCAACAATAAACTCTGATTGGGAAGGTTTATTTAATATTTTCCTTGGTTCTATAAAACTTTCTGGTTGCACGATAGCTCCCATCACCCATGGCGTGAAAGCTTCTCATTTCCAATCAACAACCTGTGATAAGCGATGGTGGATGTTTTCCATCGTTGGCCTTTGCAGTATCGCCAGTCCCTCCTCCCATTTTCCCATTCAACCGACGATAAGTGATGACCATCACCCATCACTGGTTTATCTCCCATTTTTCCCTTCAACCGATGATGCACTGTGGGTGAGCGATGATGAGAGGAAAAGAGTTTTGTGGGTCCGTGAGGTGACAGGCACAGGGAATGGTGCCAAATATATATTTTTTAAACTTCTCTGCAAAGTAAAAATGCTTTACCTGAGGTGGAAATATTTTAAATAAAATAGCAAAATGAATGCACGGGTAAATTTCATTTCAACTCTGGCCTTTGCACTACCGCGGGTTGCTGCTCCCATTTTCCTGAGGACTGGAGATGAGCGATGGATGCTGGAGAAGTTGAGATATGCCCGTGAATGGATTAAATTGCACGGGTAAAGTTTTTGAGCCCAAATTAAATATTCAAAAGCCCCCACAAAGCAAAATTTGAGTATGAGGTAAAAAGTGAAGCACATGCAAGGAGGTAAAAGGGACCGACATTAAAATTTTATATATTCACCCATATTTTAATTAGATGGTGAAAATATGTGGGGACGTGTAAAATATTTTGTTGCTTGAGAAATGAAAATCAAAAGAATCATGGGAAATTTTTTTAAATAAAATATTTAAAATATTGTGGGCACCGTGAAAGCTAAAAGGGGATAAATTGCTCCTTTATTAAAATTGAATATTTTCTATGTTGGGCATGTAAATGTAAAATGCTATTGGGTAATGCATGGTGAAAAGCAAGGATATATAGGTGAACTATTTTAATGGCCTAGTAAAATAGGAGCAGAGATAAAAATGCAAAACAAAGGCGTGGGGAATAATTTTCATAGAGAGAAGTTTTTTCAACTGTAGAGTAAATGGAGATAAAAGGTTTTTCACAGGCAAGTGAATTTGCTGTTGAAGAATCAAGAGGCAAGCAAATGCGGAGGAAATTTTTGTTGCAAAGAAAGAGAGAAGAGAGAGGCTTTTAATTTTCTTGTTGTTGTTGGACGAAGAAGGAAGCTTCCAAGTGTCTTCAACAGATTTATCTTAGGGCTTCTTCTATTTATTTTTATTCTCATTCTTCTCTCATTGTAAAGGGTTTTGATTTTTTGTATGGGATGGGTGGATAAAAAAATGTTGAGTTTGAGTCATGGATTGATAATGCAAATTGTAACAGCTAATTTCATGAGTAAATGTCAATTAGTTTATGCAAATAGAATATGAATGTTATTAAATTGTCTCTAGATTTGAACACATTTAATCATATAAATTCAACATATCAAAGATGCTTGAGTTTGTCCTCTCAATTTCCCTAAGATGGTGTTATTTTTTCATGGTTCTATTTCAAAGAAATAGTTAGATTACTTTGAGTAGATAATTGTGATTTTAGGTGTACAAGATGGATCTATAAGAATAATTTGAATGATAACCAGAGTGGATCTGTTAGTGCAAAGTATTAGCAGTTTTAAATCCACTAGTTAAAGCTTGTTTACTGATGAGGTTGTCTTTATAATTATGTATTTGACTCTATGGCCCAAAATTAGGCACTGATTTTTCATTCAGCTAAATGCATTTCAGAAACATTTATAAATTCAAAATCAATTTAATCCCTGTTGTTTGGTTGAGGTTTAGTGTTGAGTTCTACTTCCCAATTGCTGAGTGATTGTTGAGACACCACAAATATAGCCAGATTTGATGTTGTCAATGCTTCCTTTGGTGTAATTGAATTGGGAATTATCTGCTATAAAAATCAATGTCTGTGTATGAGTGAATTAAGTATTTAGGAATTGTATAGGTTGACCCACCTTGGTCCTGCAAAGCCAAAAGCGTAGGAGATTTCAGTCTTTGACTGAATCTTGTCAGTTGGCCAAATCTACCATTGATTCTGATCATTAGAAAGTGGCTAGTCTATAGGATTCATTGGATTGTTCAATTTGGAATACCAACAGTTGGAAAGTTCCCATCCTCAAAGACAAACATGGAAATCTAGAGATATGGGTAAGTATTTAGAACCCCTTATCAATATATCTATAAATATGGAGGAAAGTACATTAAATACACCTTTATTGAGTGTTGACAATGAAATAACTATGTTAAATATTGCATTCATAAGAGATGAAGATAATTGGATGGGTCCTAAATGTAATGATTTTATAGAAAAAATAGAAAAAGAGAGAGAACAAACCTAGAGAGAATATGACCTTAGAGAAGGTGTATATGCAAGAGTAAGTTCTTCAACTATGGTTGTAACCACATACATTCAAAATAATCATGCAAATAGGCCATCCAACCAACAAAGTGACTTTTATTTAGGTTTATCTCCTCCTAATACTCATGCTATGTTATATGAGAATTCACAAACTGATTTGTCTTCACAAAGAGCCTCTACTTCTAGAATGCATGTCCAGACTGAAGAAGAATTACATAAATAAGTTGATGACCATAAGATAGAATTAGAAAGAATGGATAATGTTGATGCAAAAATTGCAGGGAAACAACCTTATGGGAAAGTTAGTTGTTGGGGAACATATGCGCACAACTAAGTGACCTACGGGATTTTATCGAAGCCGGCTCTTCATTTTTTTCAATGGGGGAGAAAAGGGAACAAGAAATTAACATAAAACAAACAAACCTACACTAAGACAATGCGCCAGATTAGTGATGAAATAAACAAACACATTGTGGGAACAAAGGCTCAAAAAATTATAAGCACATATCAAATGAATGACTTCCAACACCACAAACATAAGAACATCAAAAAATTTGCATAATATAACCCTTACAACATGAGAATAACACAAAAGAGCAGCAACATGATTTGTATTACGCTAAGCTATATATAAAGATTATAGAAGCTTGAAATAGATGTCCATATATCTCAGAAATTGTTAGCACAGTCTAATGTTCTATCAAGTACTTGAAAACAGAGAGGCCGAGAGATAATGGCACAATCTGTATGTCCAACTTTAACAATAAAAAACTATAGAGGCTAATTCCTAATGCTTAGGAAAGTTTTTTCGCTCATCTAACAACAACAACAAATGAAGAAATGACTACTTAAATTAGCCAGCCCACTTCTTGAAGGTTCTAATGGAAAAGGTGCTCTAACATAGCCATCAACAATAAATATTCCCTGGTGCAAGCAATAACATAAAGATTCTCCAACATCGACATAGAAAGGATGGAAGAAAAACACGCTAGCAGGAACATTCCGGGGAGATACGGGCCACGTTGCTGTAAAAAGGAAAGGACACATGGCAGAAAAACAAGAGCCATTGCAAAAACCATCGAACAAAAAGAACTGGTGCCTGAACTAACGCCACGTGGAAAGCTCTTGGTAGAAGAAGTTGCGATGTGGGTCCCAGCCAAACAGAAAGAAAATTGAGGCGACGTTTCACACAGTTGGAGCCCAACAAAAAGAAAAAGAAGCATCCCGAAGGAAAGCTTTGATATGACGACACGTGTTGGCAGTCAAAAGCTATGTGCTCTATTCAAAAGTGAAGCCATAGATAAATAAAAACCGTGAAGGAAGAGAGCAGTACACGAATAATTATTCATAGATAACATTAGAGTAAAATATGAGATGAGAAGGAGAATAGATGCTCTAAAAAATTCTTATAGATTAGGAGATTGATCCGTTTCTAGTTCTAATCCCCAAAATTTCTCTTTAGAAGTCTACAATTCCAAAATATCCATATGAACTATGTTCAAAATGCTCCATTAATAGATTTACTACTTCTTCTCCCCATCAAAGAATTTTACAAACCTCTTATTCCCTAGTAGGTGCTCCAATGAACCAAAATATACCCACACCTAACCTACAACGTCAAGTAAATTTACCACAAGAAAATTGGGGGGGTTGTGGTAATTACTAGTAGTATAATCCAAATTTGGGTGGTCAAATAGGTGGAAATTTTTTTAATCCGCCAAAGGGTCACAATGTTAGAAATCAACAGAATATTCAAAACAATCCTTGATTAAATATTGTTCTAGGAAAATTACCAACAAGAAGACCTTTGCAAATAGAAAGGTATCGACAATTGGATTTTACTAGTATTCTTAAATATCCAAATGTTTTTCCTAATGATTTTGAAAATGTATTATCAATATTTTGTGGTAATAATGCATTATCAAGGGAAGATGATCACATAATTTTTTTAAATCTAATAAATGATTTTGAGGTAGAAGATGAGGATGTGGTAATGAAGTTGTTTATGAAATATCTAATAGATTATGTGAGATATTGGTGCAAAGGCGTACCTGATGCAAGTATTGGTTCATGGGATGAACTTAAGAGAATATTCATAGAATATTATGGTGACAAAATTGATCCTATGTTCATTATAAATGATTTCACTAGTATTAGCAATGGATATAATGAATCTATTTCAGATTTTAATACTAGGTTTATTAAGGTCATGAACAAAATTCCACAATACATGAAACCTAGTGAACCTATGTTTTTAGTCCTATATTGTAATGAAGATGACGTAAAAATGGGATATGAACGAAGGGATAAGGATCCTCACTACTTAGGAGATTATTTTAAGATATTTGTGCATATTGAGAGTAACAAATAAACATCTGGGAAGATAAGCAAGAGAGATGGTGTGAAAATATTATGGAATCCTAAAGGAAATTTGACAAAGGTCCCTTCACCTGAAGATAAGCTTGACAAGGTAATTAATTCCCTTAAAGACTTAAGTTATAAGGTGGTGTAGACACCTGAATTTGACCACCTCCATATGGTCAAATTCACCCTTTTTATTCTTCTGTTCTGCATCCTTCATCCACATTAATTAAATAATTAATTATTTGATTAATATTACCCTACAACCTAATGTCCATAAGGTATTTAATAAATCAATTAAATAAATTATCCCCCCTTTCTTCTCTAAATTATATAAATACCCCAATTTATTTAATTTAGTCATTTTTCTTTTATGAATTTAAATCATTTTTTAAATTCATTATTTCTCTCTCCTTGTCACATCCTCCACAATCTCCCACTTTCCCTTAATTCTTCATTAACCTACCTAATACCATGTTTGCACAACCTTAATTATATAATTAACCCAACCTAGTCTCCATTCCATTTATGGAATGTGTCCTGGTCGCGCCCACAAAGGGATATGAAAATCACAGTAAAACCTTTCCTGGGAATTGAACATTCCAGTAGGTGACTAATATCTCTTTATGGATGTTCATTTACTTGTCAAACCAGGGAACGTATACTTTGAATGGCGCAGCACAATATATGCACTAAGAACTAGTTTTGATCACAACTTAACAGAAATAAATACTTGGAAGGAATTCTATCTACGCTATAGGAAGGTAATGCAAAGTTCTTTTAACTCAACCATGATTTGACTAAAACAGAAACTATAACAGCTACGACTGAAACACAAACTATGAACTGGCCTTATGCTGTAGGAACAGGAACAGGGATGGATTCCTGATGCTACAGGAGCAATACAAGACTGAGTTTGTATGGAAACTTCGAAGATGAAAGCTAACTGATGACCAATAGAAAAGAACAACTAACTAACTAGCTACAGATACTTACTAAGTGGGCCCCTTTAGCAAACATCTACTGATTACGCCAGTGCTGAACTCAGAACTTCATCAAACTTTATTCATGAAAACAGAATGGTATACATTGCTTTGTTGATATGGAAACTAACAACAAACTCTATCTCTTGTCATACAGATTCTACTTTTCATTATTATCATACTGACTCTTACATGATATCTGCTATCTCTCTATCACTATGCTTCTATCTTACTTCTAACTATCATCTCCTTCCTCACTCGCGTAGGAGTACCTTATTTAAAATCAGGAGAACAACTAACTAACCCTATTAAAGAAAGACGTGGAAGTAAAGTGTATCCCAGAATCAAGGAACAAACTTCATAAATGAATTTATCTGTTCAACCCGATCTAGAGAGAATCTAGCGCTCCACTCTTTCCAGATTAAAAATCCTTCCCAACGGTTTCGGTCAAAGAGTCTTCGCCAGAGCTTCCTCGAAGTCGTGCAGGAAATAGACTTTATTGCAAGGCCGAGATCGGCTGTGCTTGACTCGATCATACTTTCTTCAGCATCCTGCGAAACACGAGGTAACAGATGCGAAAGAAAAGGTGCATGGCACATACATAATATCTGTTCATTAATCACATATTTAAATCTATTTCATCATTCAAAAACTATATGCGATATACCAGTCATTTAGGAAGTCAACGGGGTAATAAATGTAGTCAAGACAACACAATAGGCTACAGGAATATGAAAATATTTTGCTACAGGATATCCTAATAAAAGGTTTCAAAAGAGTTTAAACAACCACGAATAACAAAAGTAAAGGCATTAAAAGTTCATCATAATATCCAAACTATGAGCACATTTTGGGCTCATCATCTGCCCCCTACTTAGCCCAATGTTGGTCCTCTAGCATTAACTTTCCTAGTAGTTTCTTTGAAATCAGTGGTTGCGGCATGACTCTGAAATGGAGTTCCAAACCTGTAATAAAATCCTCTGAAAGTCTACCACCTCTCATACCTAAGAGCTTCTGAATCATCATTAAGATTTGTAGCCTGGTAAGGATAAAGAGGCCACATTAGCACAGGAGGTCTGAATGTCAATGGCAACCATAGTTCAAATCTCTTTTGAAGTCCCAACTGTATATATTTGCTTGATCACTTAAGAGCTACTGTGAAATTTAGGGGACTATGAGGTTCGGACCTTCTCAGCCCAACAGTTAATCTTTCCCACCTTTTCTCACTTCTGGTGTATGACAGTCTCCAAAATGAATATGGTTGTTCCTGAAATTCATCATATACCTATTTCGTGAGATCAAATATTTTCATTCTGGTTGTATTATTATGAATGCCATATGTCAGAGTAAACCAGGTTTTCAACATTGCATGGGGGTTTGAACTTTGAGAGTGTAATGGAATAGGCTCATTCCTTTTGACTTCCTCATATGTTTCCCATTGCCTGCCATAATTTGCTTCATTTGCTGCTCATGACATAAATGATCTCAAATGGATATCACCAATATACAGAAGAGGATTCCATTCTGTTTCAAATGAAATTAAAAAGTCATGTAAATAAAATTGACATAGAGAATTTCTTAACCAATTAGGGGCTACCTGGTATGCGTCGTAAAATTCTTTAGCAGTGTGAAGTATAGGATCTTGATTTCTGAAAATTCTCATTAGTTGGAACCATAAGAATTGTTCCTTAAGGCACAGAGCATAAACTCTGGGTGGTGGTCTGCATTCCATAATCTGACTAGTTACTTTTAACATTTCATCTATTTTTGCATTTAACTCAAAAATTTTCTGTTTCTGACTTTCAATTTCCTTTTTCAGTTTCTTCCTTTCTAGCTCCCATAGACTTTGTTGCATGTTAGTCTAGGCTAGGTGCCAGAAAGTCAAGGTTTGCAATGTAACTAGTTCCCAGTTAGCTTTGACATATTCCAAAAACTCAATCAAAAACGTCTTCTTATAAACAACAATGGCTTTACAAGTTGCAGGGGGAAATGTAGCTTCACTAGCCACATCCAATTGTTCGGTCTGTTCTTGCTCTTATTGTAGGATGAATTCTTGTTGCTACAGTGGAGAAGACTGTGCTTCCTCTGAAAACTGCATAGCAGCGGTAGCCAAGTCATCAAGACTTGGTAACCCTTTTTCATTATGCCCCATTTCCTTTGTCTCAACTTGTTCCTCTTCAGGAACGAATGAACTCTGTGCAGCATTCTCAGACACATTCTGAGAAACATCAAATTTAGACTCTACGGACTCTTCTAAAATTACAATAACCTCTGGTTGAGGTGAAGTAGGGGAGGTCTTACATTGTTTCCTTGTGGAAACTCTTCTTGGCATTGGTGCGGCTGCAGGAGGTGTTCTGATAGCCTTCCTCTTTCTGGTCTGCCTAGAGGGTTCTGCCCTACCAGAGGATGATGGTGAACTGATGATAGCAACATGTGTTGCTATAGGAGAGACGGTTGCAGGGGAAGGTGTTGCAGGAGAATAGCATTGCCTTTTTCTAAGAACGAGGGTCAAACTTTTGGGTTTGTTCCACCCTAAATGACTCTCCTGCCTTTGTTTTTCCCTTCTCTCTCCTAGTGGCAGACCTAGTTTGTACCCAAGCAGAGGATTCCGGTGGGGGAGCTGCAGGACCAGGTGCTACAGGAGCAGATGACCCTTGCCCTGTTCTTCTACTGGTAGACGTAATTTCTTCTTTCTTTTTCTCAGGTCGTGGGGTAAGTACCGTAGGGGGTTGTAGAATTTGCAAACTCTTTTGGGCAATGAATTGTTGCCAAGAAAAATGTGAGACATCTCTTAAAGAGTGTTCAATTAATAATTTGATAAGGCCATGGTGAGCAATAAAATTATCTTTCCCTTGTTGGGTTCCATGGGCACTTTGTTCTAGAAATTTTAACAGGAAATTCAAAACATTTACAACTAACCCATGCCTCATATGACTTAATAATTTGAAATGATAAGAATGCAGGTAGGAGAAACGACCTTCACAGGTTAAATACCTGATTATGTAAGTAGCGTATTTTGAATAAGGAGGAGGCAACGATACCCGCTTGTATCCCTGCTTGGAGACTTCCAAAGGTCCATCAGTGGGTATTAAAAATTCAGCCCTTGTAGAGACAGCATCTGAAGAAAATTTTTCTCCAACGGCTAGAAGCCCGGTTACCTCAGCAATTCTATCTTCAGTTGCAACAACCGTTAGACCCCATACAGTAGCCTCCCCTTTAGAAAGGGTTCTCAAAAATTCCCTAGTAGCCTCCTCATCAAAAGTATTTAAACTCAAGAAGTAGTTTAACCATCCACACAGTCTGAATGCCTGGATTGTTTGAGGATTTTGCAATAATAATTCATAAGCTACAGGCTCATGTTGCACCAGCTGACCACCCATGTTCATAGTTTTCCCCTAGCTGAACTCAACTCCCTTGCTGAAAATTCAAAAAAATTCCTCTGTTTCCCTTTCTATCGTGCCATCACATTTCTCTCTTTTCCAAAAATAAACTTTTTGAACAAACAGTTTTGATTGTAATTTACAAGAAAAACATACAATGAAAAGGACATGCGATCATATTTGGAAAGTACTAGAAAAATAATAAAGAAAGGTTATCTGCGCAGTTGTGGCAGCGGCGAAAAGACAGGTTTTAAAAGGTGGATTACCCCACCCCTACTTAGAGTATGACATGTGTCCTCACATGTACTAAAGAATAGGTGGAGATCGGGTAATAATGACTGGTATAGGCATAGCAATAAATGAATAGAATAAAATAAATCAAATATGCGATAACAAAAGATATGGCGTACCTTTGATAATTGCGTGTACGTGTGAAGAAAGATGACAGTGTCTTCATGAGTTGACAGTTGGGAATGATATCATACTTAAGGGTGATGCGGATGGATGAGGTGGATGGGTGACATGGGCGGACGAGATGAATGGATGGGATGGATGGATGGAAGATAAAGAAGTGAGATGTGGCGACAAGTGACAATGGAGAAAAAGGGGTTTCCTTAAAAAGAAAACTTTTATTATGAGCATGCTTTTTAAAATTACGATGAAGTTGCAGGAGAAAGGCTAAAGCCTTTGGCTGCAGGAAGAGTAGCGGCGGGATCCTGAACGAACTACTGCATGAATTCTTCTTTTGACACTGGTTTATGGTACAACCGAAGTCGGTGACCATTAACTAGCAATTTGAAATGGACTGGATCAATTGTCGCCAGCTGTACAGCTCTGTTGTCGAACACATTCTCAACTTCATAGGGACCAAGCCAGTGTGTTGTGAGATTACCTTGGTTTTCTTGATATCTGGAATCATATAACAGAGCCCAATCACCAGTAAAAAATTGCTTGGTTTTGATGTGTTGATCATGCCATTTTTTCCTTTGTTGTTGGACCACTCCTGTATGCTGCAAGGCAGCTTTTCTCATTTCGTCCAAACCATTTAGCTGTAGGAGACGTTCATTATGTGCTTCAGATATTTCCATATTGAGTTCAAGAGTTGTTCTCAAAGTTTTGTGCTCAAATTCTATGGGCAACATGGCTGTTTTTCCATAAAGCAGCTCAAAAGGTGTAAACCTAGTTGTTGTCTTCCATGTAGTTCTGTAGGCCTAGACTGTTTCAAAAAGTCTACTGCTCCAATCTTTTCTATGGAGCTGCACTATCTTTGTTAGGATCGCCTCAATTTCCCTGTTTGTAACCTCAGCTTGACCATTGGCTTGAGGGTGATAGGGGCTGGACTTCCTATGTTTGATTTTATAGTCATTCATTAGTGCAGTGATCAAATTGGATGTGAACTGAGCTCCCTGATCAGTTATAAGCTCTCTGGGAACTCCAAATCTAGTGAAAATTTATTCATACAGAAATTCAGCAACCTTGTTATCTCGAGCATGAGTCATAGCTTTTACCTCAACCCATTTTGTTATATAATCCATGCAAACTAGAATGTATGACTTGTTATTTGATGGTGGATCAATTGGTCCAACAAAATCCATTCTCCACTTATCAAAAGTGGTGACTATTACCTGTGGATATAGTGGCATTTCATCTTACTTGGTTGGTCTTCCCATACATTGGCATCTATCACATTTCCTTGTATAGGCCACAACATCCTTGTATAATATTGGCCAATAGTACCCTGTTGTAAGAACCTTCATTGATGTTCTCTTTGCTGCAAAATGTCCCCCACATGGTTTTTCATGGCAAGCATGCAAGATATCATAAGTCTCATCTTTTCTTACACATATTCACATCACTTGATCAGGTCCAGTATAAAATAGACAATTTGCAATCCATGAAAAGTTAAAACTCTTCTCTATTAACAATTTCTTTTATTTTGGAGAAAAGTGAGCTGGTATTCTACTTGCTGCTAGATAATTGACAATGTCTGCATACCATGGAGTATGTGCAGCAATGAAAAACAAGTGTTCATATGGGAACCTATCATCAATGACCTCGTGTTTAGCAGGTGCAGCTATTTGAAGTCTTGATAAAAAGTCAGTCACAACATTAGCTCTTCCTAATTTATCAATGATTGTAATGTCAAATTCTTGTAACAACAGGAGCCATCTTGCCAATCTACCGGAGATGGCAGGTTTGTTCATCAGATACCTGATTGTTGCATGGTCAGTGTGGATGAATATCTGATAACTTGTGACATAATGCCTAAACTTATTCAAAGCATACACTACTGCGATCAATTCCTTTTCTGTAACAGTATAGTTTAGCTCAGGACCTTGAAGGTTCTTGCTGATAAAATAGATAGCATGCTCAATTGAATTTTCTTTTTGACTTAAGACTGCCCCTATACCAAAATCAGAGGCATCAACATGTATGTGAAAAGAAAAATTCTATTTTGGACCTTGAAGAACAGGGGCTTTAGTAAGCAAGTCCTTTAGTTGCAGGAAGGATTTTTCACAGGCCTCTGTCCACTCGAATTGAAAATCCTTAGTTAATAAGGTATAAAGTGGACTGACAATTTTACTGAAATCTTTTATAAACCTTCTATAATACCCTGCATGGCCAAGGAAGCTTCTGACATCCTTTTGTTTTGCAGGAGTTTGTAAATTCAAAATAACTTCAATTTTAGCAAGGTCAACCTAAATTCCATTCTTAGAAATATGATGGCCTAGAACAATACCTTCTTCCATTATTAGAAAACACTTTTCACTGTTTAGAGATAAATTTTGCTCTCTGCACCTTTTCAATACTTTTTCTAAATTCACTAGTGCTTCTTCAAATGTGACTCTATAGGTAGTGAAATCATCCATATAATTCTTCATACAGTCATGAGATATATCAACAAAGATACTAATTACTGCTCTCTAAAATGTTGCTGGTGCATTGCATAGACCAAAAGGAAAGACCGAGTAAGCAAATGTTCCCCATGGAAAGATAAAAGTGGTCTTATCTTGATCTTCAGGGGCAATTTTTATTTAATTGTACACACTGTAACCATCCAAAAAGAAAAAATATCTTTTGCTAGACAGTGAGTCTAGTACTTGGTCTACAAACGGTAGTGGAAAGTGATCTTTTTTAGAGGCAGTGTTCAACTCTCTGTAATCTACACACACTCTCCATTTTCCACCTTTCTTAGGGACAATAAATAATGGAAAAACTCACTGACTGTTAGAGATTGGGTAAATAAAACTAGCATCAAACAACTTTTGAAGCTCATTTTTAACTATTTCTCTAAGTGCTGGATTTACTCTTCTTTGAGGCTGCCTAACTGGTAAACAATCTTCTTTGATATAGATCCTGTGAGTACAAATTCAAGGATCTATTCCTTGCATGTCCCCATATTCCCATGGAAAAGCTTTATACTAATCTTGTAGAATTTTTAATAAGACAGCTTGTTGGGATTGTGATAGCTTGCTATTGATATTCAAATAGTGACCTGGAGACAATTCTATCTACTTAGTAAGATTACTCATAGGATCTACAGGTGATGTTTGTACCTCTTGTGGAAACAAGTTATGAAAAATTGTAGGAAGTTTAGGCAGTGAACTCTCAGAATTTAGTTGCTGCAGGAAACATTATAGATGACTACTATTTGGATCAGATGAACTACCCATATCAGAGTTAAACTGCAGAATTTGAAAAAGCAAGGCATCCTCATTCTGAAGTTGTGAGAATGGATCATTTTGAAGCATCATTAATTGAACCAATGAATTGGCTTCTTCAGTTTCTTCCCCCACATCTAGCCAAATAGGTTGGGACAAATCTGGTTGAGGTCTAGCAGGTGGATACAAAGCCAATTTTTCTATGGACTGTCCATAAAAAATGGTCATATCTCTAGAACGACATCCTATAAAAGCATCAACAGTGGCTAACCATGGTCTACCAAGGATAACTGAAGACCCTCCTAAAGTTGCCTTAATTGATAATATTGTAAAATCAGCTGGATACTCCCAAGATTCAAGAGTGACAATTACATCTTCCACCATTCCATCAGGTTTAACTGTGGAGCTATCTGCAAGCTGCAGAACTGCAGGTGTAGACCTAATGTTTAGAATGTTCAAGGAGTCCATAGTATGCTTTGTCATGACATTAATGGCAGCATCTAAGTCAATCAAAATATTTTTTACAATTTGGCCATTTATATGTATTTGCACAACAGGACTTCCAGGGTCAATATACTTTGAAATGACTACATTTCCCAATATTATATCAGCCAATTTCCCTAAGACATGAATTGTTTGGGGATCCTTTTTCTTTCGTCCAGGCTTCTTCAAACAGGCATCTTTAATAGCTTTTCCAAAAATGGAAACATCTTTAATAGCTTGAAATAAAGGGATTTGAATTTGTATATTCTTGAGCTAATCCAAAATGTCAAAAGTGGGTTCATCCATGGATTTAAATGCAATACTTTGCAACCTCTAAGGAAAAGGTGATTTTTCTTGACTTTGCAAAATAGGCTCCTCAGAAACTGTATCAGTTATAGGCATATGCTCAGTAGGAACAATAGGTGCAGTAGATTCTTCAAGGCGAAAATCTGGTATTCTAGTAATTAGAAGCAGTTGTGAAGCAGGTAGAGTGGTTCCAGACCTCAAATGGATATCATTAATGTTTAAGGCATAAGCTTGATATTGGTTGGCTTCAGCAAGATACATAGGTTGATGTGGCTGCTGTTGTTGCTTATTATTGGGATTTGGCAACTGTTGGGCAAGCATAGGCATTTGTTTTGGAGGGCCAGTATTTGTGGCAATTGTTGCAAGAGGTGGCAGGAGGGCCTATGGTTGTGGCTGTGGAAGCTGCAGGAACCTAGGGGACTAGTTTTTCCATTGTTGAGGACCTCTTTATTGAGGATTTTGCTGCCAATTACATGGGGGTGGGGTCCATTGTCCTTGTGGCTGCTGCCAACCTCCTTGAGGAGATTGCCATTGCGGGGTTTGATAATTAGGCCAACTTGGTTGAGATGTATTCCAAGGTGGTGGTGGTCCATATGTAGGTTGCCATTGGTTATTATAGCTAGAATAAAGATTACCAAAAGTTAAAAGATCTTAAGACATACCTTGTCTTTGAGCCCATGGTCTCCTTTGTGCAACAAAGAACACTTAATCATCATCACCTTCTATTGGCTTAAAGTCATTAGGTAATTGCTTAGCTTCCAGATTAGCCACCATCTTGCATCTACAGTCACATTTCTTCTGTTTACAATATGGACAGAACTCGACCAAAATTGCCTCGGCTTCCTCATGTTTCTTCTGAGCTTGCATAGTGTCCAGTTGTGTAGCCATATTATTAATGATATTCTTCTTGAAATTAGACAGCAAATTTGTTATTTCCATCTAGGAAACTCCACCGGAAGAAGTCTTCCCCACTGTAGCATGATGACCTTGACCTTTCTTGACGATTGCTCGAGAGTAGTTAAGACATATTTTCTTATATCATCCCAAGACAGTTGGGTTATATCACCTCCTCCCATCAGGTCCAGTGCATCTATACAGGCATCACTGATTCCCCTTAGAAAGAGTAGTTTCTAAGAGTCTTCATTGAGAGTATGGTTTGAGTTCCTTTTCATGAAAAACAAAAATCTTGAGATATAATCTTTCAGACTTTCATCCTCCTTCTGCTGAATTCTAAATATGTCATCACCTTTACTAGCACTCTTACAATATTCCTTATATTTCTCAAGGAATTTTGTTTGCATGGTTGCCCAACTATCAACAAAACCTCTTCCCAAACTCATGAACCATCTGAGAGCTCCCTCCTTCAAGGTGGAAGGAAACAACTTCAGTTTGTGAGCATCTGAAGTGTAGTCATAACTACGACAAAGGACATCAAACTCAAACAGAAAAGTTTTTGGGTCCTCCGTAACTAGGCCATAGAACTTGGGAAGCATAAAAAATGAATATTTTTAAGATTGTCAGTATCTCGCTGGGGAACAATGGGAAACTCAAAAGCAGGAGGTGGATTAGGTGGATTATTTGCCATATTTGCTTGCTGGAATATCAGAGCAAATGGATTTTCCTCAGGTTCTTCGTCAGCTGGGTTAAATGGTAGTTCAAAAAATAGGTTTTCAGGGAGGAACCTTCCCAGTGCGTCTCTTCTTCTTCTATGCATGTAATAGAATAGATGGTATTTGAAAAAAACTTAAAAATACTTAACAACTGACTAAACTACTGCTAACAATGACTATAGCAAGTTCTTAGATTGACACCATCCCTGGCAACGGCGCAAAAAAAATGGTTGCGCCCACAAAAGGATATGAAAATCACAGTAAAACCTTTCCTGGGAATTGGACATTCCAGCAGGTGACTAATATCTCTTTATGGACGTTCATTTACTTGTCAAACCAGGGAACGTATACTTTGAATGGCGCAACACAATATATGCACTGAGAACTAGTTTCGGTCACAACTTAACAGAAATAAATACTTGGAAGGAATTTTATCTACGCTACAGGAAGGTAATGCAAAGTTCTTTTAACTCAACCATGATTTGACTAAAATAGAAACCATAATAGCTACGACTAAAACACAAACTATGAACTGGCCTTATGCTGCAAGAACAGGCACATGAATGGATTCTCGATGCTGCAGGAGCAATACAAGACTGAATTTGTATGAAAACTTTGAAGATGAAAGCTAACTGATGATCAACAGAAAAGAACAGCTAACTAACTAGCTATAGATACTTACTAAGTGGGCCCCCTTAGCAAGCATCTACTGATTACGCAAGTGCTGAACTCAGAACTTCATCAAACTTTATTCATGAAAACAGAATGGTATACATTGCTTTGTTGATATGGAAACTAATAACAAACTCTATCTCTTGTCATACAGATTCTGCTTTTCATTATTATCATACTAACTCTTACATGATATCTGCTATCTCTCTATCACTATGCTTCTATCTTACTTCTAACTATCATCTCCTTCCTCACTCGCACAGGAGGAGTACCTTATTTAAAATCAAGAGAACAACTAACGAACTAACCCTATTAAAGAAAAACGCAGAAGTAAAGTGTATCCCAGAATCAAGGAACAAACTTCATAAATGAATTTATCCGTTCAACCTGATCTAGAGAGAATCTAGCGCTCCACTCTTTCCAGATTAAAAAACCTTCCCAATGGTTTCGGTCAAAGAGTCTTCGCTAGAGCTTCCTCAAAGTCGTGCAGGAAATAGACTTTACTGCAAGGCCAAGATCGGCTGTTCTTGACTCGATCATACTTTCTTCAACATCCTACGAAACACAAGGTAACAGATGCGAAAGAAAAGGCGCATGGCACATACACAATATCTGTTCATTAATCACATATTTAAATCTATTTCATCATTCAAAAACTATATGCGATATACCAGTCATTTAGGAAGTCAACGAGGTAATAAATGTAGTCAAGACAACATAATAGGCTGCAAGAATATGAAAATATTTTGCTACAGGATATCCCAATAAAAGGTTTTGAAAGAGTTTAAACAACCACGAATAATAAAAGTAAAGGCATTAAAAGTTCATCATAATATCCAAAATATGAGCACATTTTGGGCTCATCATGTCCTAAGTCAACCTTATTAAATGCTTTCTCCTTTTGGAGAAGGCAACCCCTTCCCCATGTGAATTTTTAATTTGCATTTAATCCCCCAATGCATTTCAAAGAATTTTAAATTCTTTCTCCCATCCCCATGTGGATATTTGAGGAATTTTTAATTCCGCACATGTCCTCTCACCCACATGTGGACAAGGACCTCCTTTATGAGGAAATCTTGTCCAAATACTAAGGTACTATGTAGTACCTCCACCATCTCCTCCTTACCATCTCATCTGCCACATGTCAAGATGTGAGGGCTTGTGAGTTCTCAACTCACCCCAACCCTTGATCTTGTCCATCATGGTCTGATCCTGACCCTCCATTGTTTAGAGGCACTTCCCCTAAAAATGGTGAAATTTTCCCTCATTTGCAATAATCAATCCATCACTTTTGCATCCAAGCACACTTAGTAATCAACCAAGCATCCAAACATTCCACCATTGTTGTAGCACCATTTGAGCTCACATCTTGCATCCATTCAACTACCCATTTGCACCATTGAGTTCCTCATCATCTCAAGATCATTTAGAGGTTTTAAGCTATTTTTCCAACAAAGGAGCACATATTCAAGCAATCAAAGGGCCAACCAAAGTCATAAACTCAAACAAGGTAAAAGGTTCCATTTTCTTGCATTTTTTTTGAGTTCATCTTAGGCCTAATCTTGAGTGTTTGTCTTGTGTTTTTAATCTTTGCATTAGTTTTTTAACTTTAGTAGATTAAATTCATTCGCACATATTTCTGGCACACCCAGTGGGACCCACATCACAGGTCTACGTTCACTATTTGTTGTTTTAATTTTGCAGGTTTAGATTTTTATACATAGGGGCAAATTCACCCTGAGGGTGAACTCACTAGTTATAGAGGTGAAACTGCATTCGACAAAGGCGGACACGATCTCGCCATTCTATGAAAAGGGGCGGATTTGAGACAAAAGGTGAGATTGATTAGTACAAAGGCAGGTATGCAGAGGACGACCAGGAACAAGTGATAGTGCTGATCACTGAGGCAACTATGAATTCACCTGTCCACTTGAATAGACGTATGCAAATTCTCCTATCCCTAAAAATAGGCGATCCCGATCTTCATACACAAGCGAATTAGTCCTATACAAAGGAGAACTTGAAGTATTCTAGAACCCTTAATTTTTTGATTTGAGCTTCAATTTGATTATGATTTCAACTACTAATCCACTAACTCGTTTGTCTGTGAGTGTGTGATTTTACTAACATTACACAATGAATCATTTTTCCAAGACCGGTGGCATTAAACGATTGACATATCTTCTGCAGGATGATCAGTCAAAGAACCTAGTTAGCTTTTTATGTGTGTCATTTTTTCCATACTAATTTAGGCACATGTAGCTTAATTAAAGGGTCAATTTACATTGTTTGTTGTGTTTGGGAGCAATTTGTTGACGTATCCACTCCCCTTGCACCTTCCAATGATCATGGGTGACAAGAAATCATAACTTGTTCTAGTTCAGTCCAGTCTACCTAGGAAGTGATAGTGCATCTAAGCTCTCCCCTTGCACTATGTGTGAGCCTAAGGACCAGTCAAAGTGTCTAGTATTTCCTTCCCTTAGTGGGACTTGCCTAGGATTTCGTTACCCAAGGGACGATCCCAACCATGCATTACTGACGAGGTATATAAAGGGGGAGAACTAAAGTTGTACCCCAATCTAGTCACGTCGTGTCTAGCGAAGCATCAAAGTTAGGGTGATACTTAGATAAGATGTGCATAGTTGGTCCAAGTTTCCAGTACCTCGTCGAGGCTCCAGATCCACACTTATGACAGGCTAGTGTTTATGATTGTGCCTCATGTACCTAGCATATATCGAGGATGCACGAGTTAGTCTATATAGCCTAGATAGAGACTCGTGCTTTAGTTGCAGCTTGGTGTAGTGCAGGGGATGCACACCATACCCCAAAGTTACTCACCATGTACTCCCTTGGGTTGAGATAGAAATCCTCGTGGTGTACTATGATAGTCTTTGAGAGAGAGTGTGAAGGTGAGCCAGTGGCGTCTATTGATGAACCTATGCTACTAAATCACTAGCTATCCGCCTTTGTGAGAAAGGGTGATCCAAAGAACCATCCTGATATCATGGAGTATTAACCTTGGGTTGTCTACCCAAGGTGATGGGCTTACATCAAGTTTGCAAACATTTAATACTAATTTTAGGATTGTGCTACCTAGCATGTTTTCTTTGTGAGATACTAGTGCTTATTATCAGACTAAGTCAATTCAACCTTTATGTTTGTTGTTTTCCATGTTTTATGTCCTTTTCCATAGTCTGCCCCTACCCTCAGTGGCAAATTTACTTCTCATAGAGGCGAATTTGCATTGTGGATAGGCGATTCTGCCTAGTAAAAGGGTGATTATATGTCTAAGTCTAGTCTAGGTCATCCATTTAGGTGAGTTCATCTTTTTTAGAGGTGAATTTTCCTGTGGGTCCCTTTCTTAGGTGACCTTGAGTTTTCCTGTTCCTTGGATAGGCAAGTCTACCCAACCCTTAGGCGAGTCTGCGTCGAGTCCATATCCTTCGAGTCTGCCTGTGTTCCCCTAGAATAGGCGATCCCATCTGTAATTCCTTGGGTGAACCTGCTATCCATAGGGGTGATCCTACATCTTGTTTGAGTCTTTCCTGTCCATACACCTCTTAGAATAGGTAAACCTATTGTCTGCAAGGGTGAATCTGCGTCTGCCTGTGTCAACCTCATCCGTATAGTTTAAGACTTAGGTGATCTTGTCTATCCTATAAGTGATCTTGTTTTAGGTGTTTTAGTTTTCATCTGTACTGTTCAAAATATAGGTGATCTCATCCTTAGATAAGCAAATTTTCTCAACACAGAGGTGAATCCATTGACCTTAGATAGGCAAATTTTTCACCTGGAGGGGTGAATTTTCACTACATAGAGGCGTATGCATTTCCCATACAAAATCCAGAGAGTTAACCCTTCTGGTCACTGAAAGCCTATCATTTTTTGAGTCTGTTGCCCTGATCAAAAAAATTTTATCACCATTCGTCCGCTCGTAATTATTGCTTTAGTTCATCTGCATTTTCCAAAATTCATCAATCCATCGATCAAATCATGTAGGTGCATCATAGAACATCCCTAGATTTCATATTCATTCTCGATTCATCAATCCCAATCCCCTAGACTTTGTTTTAGAGGTTTTTATCCAAGTTGTCTTAGGTGTCTAATCTTGATTGTCATCCTTTGCACTTACTTAGGATTGCTATCCATCCTGATTCAATAATCATCAACGACCCAATCAATCTACTTTCATCTTGAGATAGATTCGGTGTCGTAAGCATCCTTCTCATCTAATCCGATCATCAACATCTTACGTTATCTAGTTCAACCTCTGAACTTGGTTTAGAATTAGCCTCATCATCCAATCCAATAGATCATCCAATCCAATTAATCATCCAATCCTATCAATCATCTCATCCCGTCAATCAATCTAATCAAATCCAATCCCATCGAATATTCAATCATCCAATTAATCAATCCATCATCTTATCCAATCAATCCTTTAATCATCACTTAGGTCATTCATTTAAGTGAATCCTAGAGTGTAGCATCATCTTAGTTAACCTAGTAGTTTTGCATTTTCATGCCCATTACCACCTGATCGCAAGTAAAGAAACTCATGGCTAAACAACAGGCTCAAGGTACCCATCCTCACATTCCCCAAGATCCCACCAATGGTGGCTCATTGCAATCCAATAATGGAATCCACACTATGTCGCCTCCTACTAATGAGAGCATGGTCAATCAACCAGAAGTCATAGTGCATGAATATCTTAACAATCCTGTTAATGTCCAAATGACGAATCGTCTCCTCAATGAGCGTGGAGATAAGATCTTTGCCACATTGATCCTCAATGGTTTCAAGCCACTGTCGGGGTTTGATTTATCTAAGTATGTCAATATCACATCTCCTACACCCCCAGTGTTGCAAGACCCTCAAAATTCACAAAGTAACCCAAGCAATTCATACATGCCTAAAGGTCCACCATAGGAGGGTTGGTATCAACCTAGATTTGGTAATGTTGTGCTTTATCAAGTTGTACCACCTCCTCGGGTTCCAATTTCAGTTATGGGAGCACCTGATCCAAATATTTCACAAGGCCTAAATCCTAATCATCCTTTTTCTTTTGGTATGCCATAGAGTCTCCCCAATCTGCCAAGCATGAACATCCCATAAAGCTCAACTCCCATATTGTCTGCACCACCTCTTCCACCTAACCAAATAGGTCAACCATTAGTGAATGTTGGGGGCAATCCTTTTGTTGCACCACCTCCACCTCTAGGATCTACACCTGCATCTAACTTACCGCCACCTCCATTCACATCTCAATAATCGCCTCAAGGAAATATCCCATCCTTGCATCAACCTTAGGGTAACCCACAGTAGGCAACACCATCGCAACCACCTTACCAACAAGTATCACAAAAACCTCCATCTCAACCTCTACAACATGCCACCATTCCATCTCAACCCCCACAACACACCTCAATTCCTTCACAACCTCCACATTAAGCACATGTTACATCACAGCCTCAACAACAACCCTCACATTAACCACAAGTTGTCCCATCACAAGCCCCTGAACAAACGAAGATGTCCACTCACTAGCCAACTTCATCTTATTAGTTTCCTCCTCACCAACCACAAGTCCCTCAACAACATCAAATTCTATCTTGAACTCTTTATCAACAACCACCTCAACATACACAAGTCCTGACACAAATGCTAGGCAACCCTATTGCTCAATACCTATACCCCCCCCACAACACATATAATGCATATGCTACCCCATCCAATCCTAATCCCACTTATTACAATCCTTAACAATCCTAAAAACCTTCATCTTACAAAAATCCCCAACAATCATAACTAAATCCTTATCACCATCCATCCAATCCACAATAGCCTCCATGTGCTTCCCAACAACCAACTATTGCTTACAATTACTAGTCCAATCCATATTACTCCCAACAACAACCATCGTATCAGTAGGGTGCCTCCACCTCCTATTACTAAGAACCTCATTCATATCAACAGGGTGCCTCTACTTCGTATTATCAGGCCCTTCCAACCTATCAACAATCTTACACTAACCCACAACCCACATATCCCAATCAATATCAACAGACCTCCTCAAATCAACCTCTTCCATCATACGATTAAACCTTCCCAACCTCGTCCACATCATATCAACAATATGCTCCTTATAATCAATCTAATCCGACCAATCCTTTGTCATCCACACCTGTTAGCAAGGAGTGGGAAGAAATAAAAGCTGTGCTAAAAGACTTGCAAGTAGGGACCTCCAAAAATTCTTTTAAATTTGAAGAGATTTTCTCATATCCATTTGATCCCTCGATTTCACTTGTTCCTTTTCCTAAGCATTTTGAAATGCCAAAGTTTGATAAATACAAAGGAACCAAGGATCCGAAGAACCACCTCTAGGAATTCTATACACACTGTCAAGAAGTCCTACATAATGGCAATTATCTCTTGTAGTTATTCCCTAGGAGTCTAACGGGGGTAGCTCAAGATTGGTTTATGGGTCTTCTGAAGGGATCAATCTCTTCTTTTGTAGATCTTTCAGAGAAATTTGTTACACACTTCTCCTTTAGCCTGGAGAAGGACATAAATACCTTATATCTTCTAAAAGAAAAACAATGTGAGGGAGAAACCTTTGCAAGCTACCTCCAAAGGTGGTGCGCGTTGGCTAGTCGGTTGAAATCCCATCTTAGTGAGAAGGAAATGGTGACCATTTTCATAGTGAATACCCATCTAGATATGGAACATAATATCAATCTTCATTGTGTCACAACTTTTTTAGAGGTCATAGAAAAAGGTACTATCATTGAGAGTGTGCTCATTGCTAAGGGACAAGTCAAATTTTTTAATCTGGATAAGGATAAGTCATTTGGAGATAAGTCTCGCTACTGGAACAAAAATAAGAATGCTATCAATGATGGTGTCACTGTTACCAAGAATTTCCAAGTAGCCAACACCTCACAAGGTCGCAATACATCCCTAATCAACCATCGGTCTCTAATATCATATTAGTACCACAGGGGGCACCATGTTCTCCCCAACAGTCCAATCAACAAAGTCAAGGGAACAATAAATTCTCATTCACTCCTTTGGGGGAATCTTTAAGTGTTGTATTGAATAGGCTCCTCCAAGTGAGTTATCCATTCAGTTATCCCATGACTAATCCTTTTGATGAGTCCAAACCAAAGACCACCTGGTATAGGGAAAACAAGTACTATGATTTTCACAAGATCAAGGGTCATTCCACTAACAAGTGTTAGGAACTTAAAAAATATATACAAGCTCTCATAGATCGAGGAAATATAGTAGTTGATGCTAATTAGGTGACCTCATCCAATGCCCAATTGCAAATATATCAAAGTGCTTTCCCAAAGCATAACTGGGGTGCTAGTATGTCTAATGCTAATCTTGGGTCAAGCAATAACAATAACCAAAATAACAACACAAACAATGTTAGCTATAAGAATGTACCCTATAACTATGATGGCATAGTTATGTGCATTAGCCAAGTAGAGCCTCACGTATCCATGATTCGTGTTAAAGGAAAAGAACCAAAATGTGCTTTCATGACTCATCACACCCACATAATTGTTCCTAGAGCTTCCACGTCATCCTAGCCAACTCCTGTAAGCTCTCAATATAATATTCTTGATCACCTTGGAAAGACTCCTGCTCAAATATTCATCTTGGATTTGCTTAAGTCTTCCCCCCTCCATCAAGAAATACTCACTAAAGCTTTGTAGGATACCCACGTGCCTAATGATATAGATCCTTCTCAATTTCAAGCCTTTGTAGGACATATTCCATCCACATATTAGCTGGGATTCAGTCAAAATGTTATGCCTTCCATCGATTTGAACCATAGCCTTCCCCTTCACATCAAAGTCCTTGTAGCCCATCATAAAGTGAAAAGGGTCTTGGTAGATAATGTCTTTTCCCTCAACCTCTACACACTAAAGTTCATAAAATAGGTAGGGTATACCCACACTAACTTAAATAATCAGGTCATCACTATCAAAGCTTATGATAATGTAGAGAGAGACTTTGAAGGAATCATTTGTCTTCCTATTCAGGTTGGCCCCGTTGTGCAGTATACCACGTGCCACATCCTTGATCTGGACCTCCCATACAATCTCCTCCTTTGCTGCCCATGGGTCCATGCCATGCAGGCCATCCCATCCACCTACCATCAATGCCTAAAATTCTGATTCAATGGGATGGAAGTAACCATACATGTTGATCCACAACCCTTTGCATATTGTTGTGCATTAGAAGCTTCCTTCCCTCACTCTCACTACTATCTAGGAGTTCAAGTCGGGGCACCTCATGCATCATCTTCTAATCCCTCTTCCAATCCATCATCCACAACATCATTCATTCCATCCTCCACATCTGAATCCACAATCACTAAAGTCTAGATCATAGATAAAGGTTGTGGTGAGTATGAGATGCACACAACTCTAAATTTGAAAACCATGCCACCATCTCCTTGTACTTATGGCCAACCTTCTCAACCCACACCAAAAGAAGAAGAGAAGACAATAACACTCAGTTGTAAGAATGTGGGGTCTAGCACTTTCCGATCTCCTAGAACATGACAAGATTAGCTAGATGATGATACCAGTCAGTGGATATACCGAGAAGAGCCTAAGCCTTCGCCCCCTCTTATTGAGTATTTCCAAGAGACTTATCCTCATGCATCCAAGTTAGCTAAAAAATACAATTATCAAGGGGGAGGCCTTGGCATAGAAGAACAAGGAAGATTGCAGCTTGTTGACACACCTGTGTGACCTAGACATTTGGGCTTAGGCTATGATACAAAGAAAAAAGGGTCTTGCACCATCAACTAGTACCTTCAATAATCTCAATGCGGATAATGATTTCCTTGAGTACATACACAAGGAAGAGGCCATCATACTCGCATACGATGACGTTGATCTTCCATCCATGTTTGATTGCCTATCCATCTTTACAATCAGCCTTTTCCTTCGCTATCCTGACATCATTGATTGGGACTTACGAAGTAGTGCACCTATTGATACCTTTCCTTCAGTGGAAAATTACATGCATCTCATGGGATTAAGGGAAGATGAACACCCTAACCGCAAAAGTAAGAAGAAACAACATAAAAAAGGGTCATCCTATGGAAAAAAAATAAACGTGGTACGAATGGTAGCCCATGGAAGAAAATAGGTGAATGAACTACTAAAAAGGTTAAATAAAGGGTAAAAACTACCCAAAATTTATAAGGGTAAATAGGTGCAAAATTTCAAAATTATAAATAGTAAATTTGAAAAATTATTATTTACCTTTTGCATGCTTGGCAGCTGACTAGACAAGAGAGAGAGAGAGAAAGAGTGACGAGGATGGCTGACGAGAGCAATGATGAGGGATTCATGGATGATGAGCTCATCCACCGAGGTGAGGAGCTATGCTAGTAATACTACTACTACCAAGTAGTACCCCGCTAGGTAGGATTCAAAATCCCACTTTGTGATTTGATTTGAATTTTTAAGCATAATTTAATTTGGGATTCAGGTAGATTAGGGCATAGATTCACCACAGATGGGAACATTCACCCGTCCACAAGAAAAATTCACCTGTCTAATAGGGCTGGCAAGGGAAAGGGGTGAGGTTGCACTTTGTAGGGGCGGGTGCACTGGGGAGGGGAAATTTTGAAATCACCTCTCCAGGAAAAGGGGCGTAAATGCATAATGCAGAGGCGAAATCACTAAGAAGGGGTGATTTTGAAATCACCTCTCTGAGTAGAAGGGTGAGATCTCACAACATAGGGGTGGATTCACTAGGATAGGTGAATGAAAATTCACTGAAACTAGAAAAAGGATGAAAGTGATTTCACCAAAAGGGAAAACAGGTGGATTCAAATCCACCCATCGGTGGAAAATGGTGAGGGAAAATTTTCTACTCGAGAAGGAAAAGACTCAGGGGAAAATATGAAATCGCCCATTGGGGAAAAAGGGCGAAGGAAACTTCACCTCTGAGGGAAAAATGGGCGGATTCGTACCTAGACAAGGAAAGGGAAGATTTGCTTAGAAGGTAGGAAAATTCACCAGAGGATGACCAAGGGGTGAGCACAATGGCTGGATAGGAAAATGCATCGAGAAAGGGAAAAGGGTGAATTTTACTTATACAGAGGTGGAAAATTTGACAACATATGCAACAATCCTGCCTATGCCAATGATCCATGGTCACAGGAATAAATCACCCCTTGTGTCACCTCCAACACAGTTGAATTCCTCTCCTGCATCCTTAGTGACTCAAAGTTCTTCATCCATACAAAATGATTTGTCAACTTTTCTCATATTTTCATTTCTTTTTTATCATTTTCCTCCCTGCCCTAGGCTTGGCACTTAGTTAGTTGGGCCCGTACTCGACTAGTGGAGGAGAGTCTATAGGCAGTGTTTAGACTAGTGGAGTTGCCGATCTAGGGGAGAGAGCTGGACCTTGATGCATGTCTAGGATTACATGTACCATCCCTGCCATTATACCTATGTGGATTGATCAGCGGGATCTTGTTATTAGATAGGAGTGGATGCTTCTATAGCCTCAAGATTATTGAGGTTTTTAGACACATCATTGAGAGGAGAGAGGGGGAGTTTGCATGGGGAGCTTGCGTACTAGAAAAAAATTATATGGATATGCATGTCATGTGTTATAGATGAGGTTTGAGTGTCACCCATGTGACACTACTACAGGTGTGGGCATGGGAGCACATCAGTGTGGTTAGGTCGGATATATTAGTGGCTAGATTCAAAGATGAGATGCTACTAGTAGCATACTAGTGGGGGATGGAGTATGGATTTAGACTACATTATTAGTTAGTGGGGGATTTGGAGGGATGGCGGAGGAGACTGGAAAGTTTGAGATTAGAGGACATCACGTGGAGACTGTACCTGGCACAAAGCTTCTATGGGTGGAGGGATGATGACAGGAGGTACAAAGGTTATTTCTTTTCAATCTATTACCTAATTGGATGAGATCCATTCATTATGGAGCTCCATAGACCGGACATGGCCACACGATAGTTTGGAGTTTAGTAGGATATCTCTGCAGGGATGTAGAGATTTCATAGGATCATGAGGGAGCTGATAGCATTATGGGGAGAGTCGATTACAACTGATTATGCATGGGTGATGTGGGATTAGGTCCTACTAACATAGTACCCATGGAGAGGTGGGCTAGTAGACACAAGGACAACAATGTGCTATTCAACATGGTGGGCAAAGGGGAGGTCAGGGCGGATTATGACTGTACAACCAATTGTGGGTGCCTTGGGGTATGGTTCAGATGATGAGAAGAGGCTAGCCACATAATAGAGGAGGAGGAAGAGAGGAGGATGACAGAGGAGAGGGGGTGATAGAGATGCAGAGATGGAGAAGGCTAGAGGAGAGGGAGAGGCAAGAGGAGAGGGGTGGGAGATGGAGGTGGATGCTCTAGATATACACCCCTTGGTGATAGTGTCGTATGTACTGCCACCACTTGAGGATCTCACAGTTCTACTCATAGGGGCCTTGGAACGATTGAGGATTATAGAGCACAGACTTAGGGAGTCTAAGGAGGACAGGGATAGATTTTAGAGTGAGGTAGGAAGATTGAAAGTGGAGAGAGATAGGGATTATGAGGCCTTGGAAGATGAGGCATCATGAAATGTACAAGAGGCCCATGTAGAGAGAGATGATCTAAGGAGGTAGGTAGTAGAGATGCAGAGGGGGTTGGAGGAGATGAGGAGGGAGAGAGATGAGTTGAAGAGGGAGGGATATGAGCTCTGAGATAGGATAGAGTGTGTAGAGGTGGCCATGGGGGACAAGGGCTATGCTGGAGAAAGTAGAGGCATAGGTGCATGCCATGCAGGGTGAGAGGGATGTGGCAGTACAACAAATGTCTCAACTACAGGTGTAGGTGGATCAGATGAGGATGACTCAGGATGCATGGGAGTAGGAGAGGAAATTGATCACAGGGCTACAGGATAGGTACAATATTGAGAGATACCTAGCAAGGGCTCAAGAAACAAAGGTGGCATATTTGACAATGTATTCATCCTAGGCTTGGAAAATTCTATATAAGGAAAATTCACCCTTTTCCCTTTCTTGGTGTTGGAACCATAATTTTCATAAAAAAATTCTAAGGATTTTATTACTTGAAATCAAAATTCATGCCATCATTTTCATAAAAAGTCACTCTATTGCCATTTGTGAAGCCAAAATAGCCTTTTACCACCATACGGCTACCACATTGGTCACCTTTTATAACCCTTATCTCATACCTCCTTACCACAACCTCTTTCAAAATTGCTTGTGGTATCATGATAAAGGAAGCTAACACTATATCCTTTTACTGCTATACTGTAGAGGGTTAAAAGCTTAGCCCACGGTAGAGCGGTATAATGATCAATATTAACAAAAGGAGGCTGCTATACCATGAAGAGATGGAACACAGCCCGTGGTAGAGCAGTGAGACAAAGAGCAGTGATGAAGGGAAACCACTATACCGCGGAGGGTTAGAATATAGCCCATGATAAAGTGATATAAAAAGCAAAGTAATGGGAGGACACCATGGTACCGTAGGAAGGAGAAAGATAGCCCGTGGTAGAGTGATATAGTATGAACTAAGGGTACACTGCGGTATCATGAGGAAGACAAAGGTGGTGTGTGGTAGAGCAGTATAATAAAGAAAGGTAACAATATGTACTGTGATATCGTAGGGGAGTAAAAAGTGATGCAAGGTAACATGGTAAAGCAACCATTGAGACATTTAAAGTAAGATAATCACATCAATCAACTTTGAAATATGAAATTGAGATCAATGTAAAAGATTTGAATCATGAGAATTTATGATTCGAGAGTTAATGCAGCTTGGTGTGAAGGTAAAAAAATTAGATTGAGATTTCTCATTCATAGCAGCAGAGACTAAGTGCAGATGAGCTTGGGGTGTAGAAGTGAAAGGAATTCTTCAAGGAAAATTATATTTCGGGTAAGCTCTATTCATCACTCCTTAATTTTTATAAATGGCGTCAAAGAAATCAGAAGTAGGAGCTAAGAAAGATGAACCTAAAGCTAGTAAACCCTCTTTATAGTCTCCATTGCTTACTTTACTACTTGGGTCAGTAGATAAGGGGTCAAAGAAAGTTTTTAGAGACTCAACTCAGGGATGTAGAGACCCTATTATTCCTCAATTTGGGTGGAATTTGTACTGGTATTTTTATAGAAACAGAAATGACAAGGTCCTGACATCAAACCCATGGACCCTTGACTTGGCCAAATTGATAGTTCCAAACATTTTCATTGACATTGAGTTGCTTAAAGCCCTTTCCAATAGATATCATTCCCAAACAAAGATTGTTAGGCTCCTAGATGGTGGGTGTTTAGTAGATGTTTCAAGGGAAGCCATTATTAAGTGTTTTAACCTGAACAAACAAGTTGTTACAGAAGTGAATTTGGGAAAATTGGAACAAGACTAAAAAAGGTTAAGAAATTATAGGAGTGATGAGCTTCCCTTGCACATGAAAAGGGGTGATAATAACATAATACTTCCCATCCCCTCCTCAAAAGTAGAACCTTTTCCAGTATCCAATTTTTAGGTTTACTTCAAGAATACATATCATGCATTGTGTTATGTTCTTGGAATAGATGCCGAGGATAACATGACAATAAGATTGATGAGGATGTCTATGATCATTCAACATCTGGACTCAAATGTTGAATTTGATTTTTCTTCTATGATTGAAGAACAAATTCATGAGGGCTTGTTGTAGGTCAAAGAGGCTAAGGCTCCCATGTCTTTTAGGAAATATTATTTGTTATGTAATTTGATTTTGTATCAAAATGAAACAAAATGGACTAAGAGGATGAAATGATGCATACAAGAGAATGGAGTTAGACTCCCTGTACAAAATCGGTGCTACATTTGGGACAATAGATGCACAGAGTGTGATTTTGTTGTGTTTAGGGATGATTTTGTTGTTAGAATGATTTTTGCCCTTGGTTTTTCAACACCAAGGTTGCCATAGTCTTTGATGAATGTCATGAGGCCAATGCAGTACAAGCCAAACTAGGGATTTACACATAATTATGCTGATTCCTAATGCCACAACATAGTATCATCAAGGTGTACGGTTGTGACCAAGCACCACATATTTTTCCAAAATTTGTGCCTGCTAGAATATGCTTTTTGGATTTTATGTGGTAGATGCTTTGGATGGAGCATGATCTAATGAGGAATTAGAGAAAAGGCACATTCTTTCCTGATTTAACAGTGTTTGAATAGTTGTCAGTTGGATCAGGCATGTTAGAGGAGCTACAAAGATTCATGAGGTTCAACTGCCCCCTCAAGTCTGGAAAGAAAGAATATGTGACCCAAAAGGTCACATTAATATGATCAGAAGGATTTTGCTTACAAAGAGGGAAATATCTCATGCATTTGACCCTGAGGAAGATGTGATAAGGAATTTGGTATATTTTGTAGATGTATTCTAGACAAAAAGGAGATTGATAATAATGATGAGATGGGAGGGACAAAAGAAGGAAAAGAATAAGAATTTCAAGGGGTTCTTTACTGAGGAACCCAATCTTCTAAAAAGGATGCAGTTGATCCTTGGAAAGTTTGATTAATTTTATAAGATGGCCCAATATGAAGGGTTGATTCCACTTCTTGAACCCCAACAACCATCACACAAAGCATTCACATCTCATACACCACCCCCATCACCAATGCATCCATCCCCTCCATCTCCCACACTTGAGCCTCAAGCCTAGAAACAAGAAATTGAGTCATTAGTTGATTATGGCTTGAGTGATGAGGAACAAGAAGAATTTTTGACTCTAACTGAGATGAAGGTTGTGGCAGAGCAGTAGAAAATTCAAGAGCCCCATGATCCAAAAATTAGAATATCAGAGGAAGCTGCTGATGAAATTCAGGATGATGAGAGGGTGGTTGCCTCTCTAAGGTTTATGGAGGATGGAAATTTCATTCATACTAGTGAATTTAAAGATTTTTGGATCAAGATGAAAATGAAGCAGTTTGATGAAAGGTTAAAGATCAATCTCATTGG
>VDFB02058242.1:218656602-218840167 GCA_007258455.2 Sequoia sempervirens
ATGGAGGTGCAAATAAAACACCCTAACTTCTCTATCACATATGACTTTGCTTCTTTCTTAGCTGAGAGGATACATGAGGGGCTATCAAAGCTGCAGAAAAATGATACCGACACTCAATTCTTTTGGTATTCTATGCTGATGCATATGTTTTTATTCAAGAATTTTGACTTCTTCTCTGAGAAGATGAAATTAAGACAATCGGTTGATGGAGAAAGATTATCCAATATAGATATAAGACTCACAGTTATCTTGTAATAGGAAAAGAACTAGTTATGTGCAATTTGATAATTGTTTTTGCTTCTAGATTGAGGGGCTAGATTGATGAGTAAGATATGCCTAGTATTCTTTTGAGAATTACATGATTTCCTTAGGCCAAAAGGGAGGAAACGAGGAATTAAAAGTTAGCCATAACTAGGGTGGCATTATCCCATGCAATCAACAAGCATTTTAAATTATATGGTTTTCAAAGGCCCCTCATATCTTGCCATACAATGTGCCACCAAGAGTGGGGTTTGCAGAAGTTATGTGGTAGAGAGGTTGCATCCATGAGGACAAACTCACAAGGAGGGGTAAGGGAACATTTTCCCCTGATTATACAGTGGTATCTAATTTTTCCTTTTCAAAAGGAGGTTAGGTGCACTTTGAGAAATTCTTTGAGGATTATCATTTGAGATATGGTCCAAAGTAGCAGCATGATCCTGAGGGTTTCTTTACCCTTTTTAGACAAAGAATAAAGGCTGGCAAGTTTGTGCATGAGTTCAACTTTCTTGAGGACCTAATCAAAAATGATTTCGACCTAAATAAGTAGGAGTTGAACAAGGAGAAATGGATAGCTTATGATAAGCTATTAGATATTGTGCACAAAATGGATCTGAAATATGATCCATTATTGGAGTTCAGTACCCACCATAAGAAAATTTATTTTCTGATGGAGAACTTCAAAGAGATTATGGGCACTTTGAGAACCAAAAAAGTAAACTTAGAGTTGAGTTTGGGTGTACAAGAACAAGGTGCCAGACCATTTGAAACAAGGCCAACATACCAGCCTACAGAAAAGCGGCTCATTTACAAGAGAAAAAAGGATAGCAACAGTGATGAGGAAGAAGTGGACAGAAAGGGGAAGCAAATTATGATGTTTCCTTCACAACTAGGTCCAAAATTCAAAGTGCCTAGGGAAATTAAGATCATTGATTTAGAGTCATCACTAGAAGATAGTCCCCCATCACCACATCTGAGCCAAGCCCTAAAAGGAAAAGAAATGATCAACCACAAGAGAGTTTGATGGATGAAATTATTGTTATTGATTAAGACATGCAGGTTGGTATGCCTTCCCCTCCTAGGCTAGCTAAATTGGTTTTATCTGATTTAGATATGAAAGAAAAAAGTGTACAAGATGCAAGAATGGAAGCATGTAAGGAGTTTCTAGATGACAATGCATTTGTAAAGACTCTTGTATTCTTGCAATTGGTATGGAGGATGAAGTTTGAAGAATATCAAAATAAATGTAAGGAGAGAAGAGAACTAAGTCCTGACAGGTCAGACCAGGAGAATGATGAGGAAGTGAAAGATGAATTAATGGAAGAATTTAAGAACATCACTCTTGAGGAAGGAAAAAAAATGGTGAGTTAGGCTGGTGTATTGATTTTTCCTGAATGGGACATTGCAGATGCAATGTCCTTTAATGCTATTATGAAGTCCAAGCATCCCTTGCAAGAATATGAAGAAGAAGTCAAGGCAACACTTCAAGATTTTGCTTTCAGTGAAGAGTATGAAACCTTGGCAATTTGGGCATTGGCCCCACAAGTGAGAAAGCCAAATATTATAGACATTAATCCAAATTTCAGAGGGGGATTAATAATAAAGAGAGCTTCAGAGACCTCAACCACCGAGGCCACTAGTTTAATTGTGAATGTGGCCAAATTGGCCCAAAAGACTGCTGAAAGGGAGGAGGCTGAAAAGAAAAGCCTAATGGAGAAGTATAACCTTTTGATTGAAGAATACAACAAGATGCAACAAATGAATGTTGAGTTGCAAACTGAGGTGGAAAGGTTCAGGTATAGATAGATTGGGGAGACATCAAGTGCTCCAGGGACAAGTACATTACCTTCCACAGTAGGGTCAGTGCCTCTTGCTTCTCCAATTGTTTCCACACCAGGGTCTCCCAGTCAGAATCCTACCTTCACGCCTTCTTTAGAGGAAATTGATGAAGAAATAGAGTGCTATGTTGATCCTACAAAGAAGCAGATCTTGCAAAGAATTGATGAGTTATAGGCATCTTTGAGGGTAAGTGAGGAGGGATCTCTTTCAAAGAAAAAAGAGTTTGTTACTATTGTTTTAAGGCATTTGAATGAAAAGGTTGATAATAAATTACTATCTATACATTCTTTATATTATTTTCTATTAGATGCAAAAAATAATATTGATAGGGATCGGGAGGTAGTGATACCATTGATTGAAAATTGGATCCCTAGGGCCAGTGATTTGGATGTCATGTATAAGGCCTCAAGGTTTGATACAAACAATAGGCCCCAATCATTAAAGCCTACTCATGTGTTAGTAAAATTATTGCAAGGTTTTCAAGACCTTACTATGAATGACTTAATTAGGAAGATTAAAGAGTTGGTGAATAATTTCAATGATTGGGGTAGCACATTGTTATCCGATATAATTGATGAGTAGGGGAAAATCAGAACACTCCAACAATGGCAAGATCAAGCAAGTAAGGTCATCAACAATCAAATTAAATTAATTTGTGATGAATCAGATTATAATTTGTTGGTGGTACATTATGGATAAAATCATTAGTACCCGGCTCATTTTGGAATCTTTTAAGAAAGAGATGCAAAATCAGTGAAATTCAAAATACACCTTATAATGCGAAGGTGAATGGGGAGTAATTAATTTTGGTAGCCCGGTGATGAAGAATATCAGAGGTGGGTAGATAAATATTTGATTGAGGAGGAATAAAATAATGAATTACTAATGGGTGGTAAATCAGATGCTGCGGTTACAATGGCCTCCGATTTTGCTTTGATGGCCGGTGATCTCATTAGGTTTTCTTATGGTTTTATTTATTTGCCTCAATTTTCCTCGAAGAAAATTTGACATGATGAAGCAGGGAATATTATTCTCGGGGGTGATGGCTATTATAGCGATTTTGGAATATCCACGGATGCTTCATTTTAAGGCGAGTGACATGTGTACTTTTGGCCCGATGCTTGTTTGCTCCTTCATTTTCTATAAGAAGGATTTCAAGGCCAGAAGTACGGGTTAGCAAGTTAGATAATTTTTGGTCGAGTCTAGGTGAAGTTGCAGAGCAAATTGTAAAGTTCAATGGTTTTAGAGAGAAATACAATTTAGGTTATGAGTTATTCTATAATCGGTTTTGAATTCATGGGGATTTAATGTTGTATAATAGTACTAACATTTGAGTTGAAATGATAAATTCAAATTCATGTCTCTCCACTGTACATGTATATCCGAATTTTGAATAAGATGACTAAGGGTTGTTTCATTCATCTCATTGTTGTGGTGTGTATAATACTTATTTTAGCTTTAATTCAAAGAATTAATTAAAATGCTTGAATGGGATTATGGGCGGATATGTTCTGTATAAGGATTTGATAAGTAGTATTGGGTGAGAATGCATACTGATGAAATTGTAATGCAATATTGTAAAGGATCTTATAAGTTATATGTTATGTATTAAATTTTTCATAAACCTTTAGATGCTTATAAATTTGACTCCTGCAATGGATATATGGCACTGATCTAAGCTGCACTTATTTGTGTAGTTCAATAATTATTTGTCTTTGCCTAGAGCTTGCTACAAATTGCAAATTAATGACTATATTTTACTATGGATTGTGTTGTAGTTATCTCATGCTCCACATAGTTGATATTATCGGTGAACAACCAATTTTATTTGATATTATCCTATTGTGTTGAGCTATTCAATGGGATTATTTGTTATGTGTTAATGTTGTTTATGATATTAGTGCAGAGGTTGTAAACACATTAAGGGATCACCCTCCTAGGTCTTGCAGAGCCCAAAGTGTAGGAGGATTTTTAAGTCCTCATCAATTGGTCCTAGGTCGCCCGAGATGCCCTTGATTGGAATTGGCAGTATGGAGTGATTAAGAGACCAGCACAGTTCTGATGTAAAAACAAACCAACACCCTCTGCAGCTGACCCTAGAGCTAAGCCATTAGCCTTAAACTCTAAACCCTTCAAGCCTCCTGCCCTCTATCTCTCTCCCACTCTAAACTCTAAACCTTTCCATGTATTCTTTTATAATTTTCATTATTCTTATTTATTTTACACTTACATTTACAAATACACATACATATGCATTTATTGTTTTCATTTATTTCTCATGTAGTTTAATAGTTTGATTGATTTCATATTATATGTGTTAAAGACTTTAGAATTTCAATTACATTAATTTATGGATATGTTGTATCTATAACACTACAAAACCATATGTTCTTTTCATTTACACTTGCATTTAGAAATAAACATTTATATTTATAGATATATATTTCTTTAATGATAATATTACATTTATTATTGTTCTAGGAGAGCATCTAATGAAATTGCATTTACATTTACATTTAAAAATACATATACATACATACATGCATACATACATACATATATATATATGTGTGTGTGTGTGTGTCTTCAATATTCAATAATGATAATGTCTTCAATAATATATCATTTATATTCAGTGTTGAAACAACCCATTAAGGTCCTACAAATGAATAAAACTCATAAAATCGAGATCTCCCTACATGTTTTATTGAAACTAGGCTGAACCTATCATTTCACATGCACTTTCTTCACAAAACTCTCTTGAGACTAACATCTATACAGCCTAGCTGTTCTCATCCTATGCCTTATTCATGCATCTTACAATTACAACAATATCTATGGGGCCTCTTATACAAGATACAGTAATCACAAAAACTGTAAGATCCCCTTTATATCATGTTTGGACTACAAAACCCTCAAAAATAGGGTAACCGGCCTCTATGCAAAGAAATGAAACTTTCTAACTCAAATCAACACCTTAAGCCCTCAAATCAGATTCAAATCAAAGATAACACATATCTTCACAACCTAGAATTGATTTCACATCAAAATATAGGTGCATGTAGTAGTCTGAGTCTTTGCATAACAAAAAATACAGAAATTTTTGAAGGAAAACCAGTTTTGAGATGTCAAGGCTTGTATTTTAAATCCTCAACCATCAACAACCATTACAATGATCACTTTATGCCTTTTAAAGACCTTTACATGCCAACCACTGAACAACCACCTCTACAACTGAATTTTTAATCTTTATGATCACATGAAACATAAAACACACTAATTTCAAGGTTGTTAACATCACTATTGAAATGTTTTAATTTTTGACCTTTCAAACATTAAAAATTACATTATTAAATTAATTATGTAATGGCATAAAAAATTAAAAACATCATGAATTAATTATGTAACCACAAAAGTCAAATATAATTCTGTCAAGAAATTAATATCAAATAGATAATATAATCACATAACTCATACACATTTCAATGTTATTTATCTTCTTCTTCATCAACTCTTTTCAATACGTATCATCCGATCAGTTGACATTGTATAAGGATTGGTCATATCATCATCATTGTCATTGATATTAGTCTTGATAATGTCATCATCCACACAGATATCATCTTCATGAACATTAACTCCTACATCATCTTGATCTAGTTCCTCTTCTTTGACAACTTCATTAGGAACATCATCAACTAACTATTGATCCTGATCATCATCTACATCATCTTCTAATTCTTGGGTATCTTCTTCTTCCACCACATTATACTTTACCGACCTTCCTCTTGGATCATGTCACAACAAAAATCCACCAGCCGGTTTTACCTATAACCTCTGAGTAAAATACACTGCTCACATTGGCGGAGAACATAGGGCTCATTTCGATTTCGCTCGATCAACCTTGTATTAACTATGGTAAATCCATTATCATGTTCAATAACAGTTCGTTCAGGATCATTTTCATTCAATCGTAGCCTGTACCATAGGATGATGAACATAATTAATATGAAGGACTTAAAGTCACACTCAAGTATATCATCAAAATCCATAGTATCAATTTTCTGAGACTTCTGGATGTATGTCGCTTCTAGATGAAACATTAGTCACCTGAAAGACTGCAATTATACCAGAATCACAAGTTTTTTTCATGTCATCCAACATTTTGATTCAAAATTTACAACCATTGCACCACATAGCCTTGTGGTGTTTCACCTGCAATATGTCAAACGTGTAAAAATTATTGCAATATCGTCAGTTGATAAACATATTTATTCTTGGCTGAATGTATGCAAAGAAAACAATCTCAACATATATATACACCAATATAATTGAAATAATTAAATAATATGGGTGATTAATAGCATATTTATCGTGCTTGTTTATCTCTTAAACCATATGTTAAATCAATTTCCCTTTGTGTAACATTAGAATCTCCATTACGATGAGCTTCTTTAACCAGTGAAGCAACACCTTCCCATGTTAATGTACGATCAGATTGTTGACATCATTCAATCCATACCGTTATCCAATCAAGATTGTTGGCGATGTACAAATCATGAGTGCATCCTCTCGACCAAATTTGTATCAAAAAATTTGAAATTCACAATAGTAGTATAATTAGTTAAATACCACAATATCGATTTTAATTTATAATTGATGTATACTGAAGATTAAAAATTAAATAAGTATAATATACATAAAAACCATATGTAAAATGTATTCCAATTAATCTCCATGACCATCTTATAATTACCTTCACTTTCCTCAATCTACCTTTCCCCATCAGGTACTCCCCTTCGAATTTGTTAATGGAGTTGGGATCCCAAATGCGATCTACATGGATCTTTGCTGCAAACTTAGGAAGATATTCACTAATGTACACCATGGTCTGGTATACCATATATCCCTCCACCATAGAACCCTCAGGATGTGCTCTTTTCTAACCAAAGCCTTCAAAAATTTCAAGTGCCTCTCAGCCATCCACATTGACCTTGTGTGTACAGGTCCACACAATTCAATCTCCTCAACTTGGTGTATGATGTAGTGTTCTTGTGCATTGAAAAATGTTGAAGGTAGACACTTTTGCATTTCACACATTAGATGAAGAATTTTTCTCTTCCAATAATTTATATCTTCTTTATGGATTTCTTTAGATGACAGCCATCTACAAGTGATTCAAGGGGCAAATATATTAACGAGATTTTAAAAAAAATATAGTATATTACATAACAAGTAAAACAAATGGCAATTATAAGATGTATACAACGAATTGAAAAAATATCACTACTTACCTCATGTATTTTCCAATATCATATATAACTTGCTTAACATTGTTGTCAAAGTTGTCTGGGAGAGATAGAGGTAGAATGTACTGCAATAATTATAAAATGATCTTTTCATTATTTTTCCAAAAGTAGTAAACAAAATACACTGAAAAGTACATGCATTATAAAGTGTATATAATATACCAGAATAATTACCTTAATGAAGGTATTCCAATCATGCGTTTTCACCCCTGACCCAAATTCACCTTTCTTTGTTATTATATTGTTTATGTTCATAGCAAATCTTGTGGGAAATCGAATTTTTCGTATGATTTCTTTTATAGAATTGCTTTGCTGCTCTGTTAATAACCAAGGAAGGGCACTTATATTAATTTGGTCTCCATCGCTATTTAATTGAATGAAAATTTTCATTGCATGATTGGCTTCCTGAATGTCACTACAAATTTTGATAATTTTTTCTTTGTCATGCCTTCCATCCAATATTTTCCATAATGTTTCTGTTATATTCTTTCAAATATGCATTGTATCAAACAAATGCACATTTTTTAGCTACTCATAGTATACTAAATTGTCTGGGATAGCTTTTCAGTCCCTGTGGAAGCCGACCATTAATGCCTTGACGATATTTATGAATCATATAAGTTAAACAAATTAACAACGACAATCATTGTCAATTACAACATGAGTAAACACAACACAATATAAAAATATAAATTCAAAACATATCATATATGATAGATAAACAATTTGATCCGATGTATAACCTTGACGATTAATTCTATTATATTCCAACTTCCATAGGCGAGGTGACATTCTTCGTGGTTTTGATGTAGTCTCCTCTTTCCCATTGAAAAGATGTTTTTCAGTAGCTTGATACTTATGATTTCTATGGAGGAAGTGCCTATACTCATCAAACACCTGCTTTCCTAAACTTGTTGAACAATGAGATTTCATCTTTGGACCACAAATTGGACATGCAAATTTTCTCTTTGTTTGAAGACCTGCAAGATCATATATAATTGGATTAAATATGTCAATTTTTATAATTATATATAATGAATAGATTATTTTAAAAACATGCATGATATCTACTTCATCAAATTAAATATTGTTAAAGTGCAGTCGAACGTTATAACATACCACAAAAATGTGTTAGCCCTGGGGCATCATGAATTGTCCATACAAGCATTACATGGAATTGAAATAGTCTTTGTCCTATTGGTCTAGAGACGCCATACATAGTGATGCCATTCCATAACTTTAGTAACTCATCGATAAGAGGCTCGATATATAAATTCATATCTTTAACTTGGTACTTACCTAGTTGAATGAACATAAACACTACATAATTATTATAACCATTTTACTACAATATATATAAATTAATGTACATGACTATTGAATGAAAAAAATATAAGTCATTATGCAACAAATAAGATAAATTAGATGCTACTACGTTAAAAAAAATTGATGTAAACAAATACCTGGAACAATCATTGACAACATTATGTGCTCCCTCTTTAATGACATCCATGGATGAATGTTATTGTTGATAACAAAAACAGGCCACACTGAGTAAATAGATTTCAACTCTCCAAATGGATTGACACCGTCCGCTCCCAATGAAAGCCTGAGATTACGAGGTTCTTCTTTAAAGTGTGGCCATTTTTCCTCCATGTCCCTAAATGCAAAACCATCCATAGGCATTCGAAGAATGCCATCTCCACTTCTATTCTGTGCATGGTAATCCATAAATTGTGCTAAGCTTTCACACCTAAATAATTGTTACATATGTGGAATAATGAGAATATAACGAAGAACCTTGTGAGACACCTTTTTGGTTAGTTGATCTATTCGATATCTACTAATATGCCATTCTAGGAATTCTGTTGCAAATTCTTGTTGTTTATGATATATAATATGATCATTGGGATATGCATCTATTGCTTGATAATCCATTCCGATATCTTTCATAATGACAGATAAATCTCGGTATGAGCGAGGTAAAATATTTGATGGTGGTAACAAAAATTCACAAATCAATCTACAACAAAAAATAATTTGTTAATATAAAGAATATTAATGGTACATATTTCATCCTTTATTTACTAGTGATGAACTAACAATAATTAAAATAGATGAAAAAAGATGACATATATGACATACCTTAACATCCGTGAGATTGCTATATTTGATAAACCATTCATAACCTTCAAGTTCAACAACAACAATACAACAGAGATAAGAATTGTTTGGGAGCCTTCATAAAAGGGGCTCTTATGCCTTTCAAGTATAGATAAATCATGAACATCATCAAAGTCATCTTGATCATCATGATCAACTCTGCCACTAAATGTATCATGGATCAATGTATTTATACCATCATTTTCAACTGTGTTTTCTGGCGCATGATCATCTACTTCCATAGGATCATTAACTTCATCTTCGATATTCACAGCTCCATGTTCGTTCGCTTGCAAAACCACATTCTCCAGGCCATGATAATCCATATCATCTGCCTTAGGGTGCCCCACCTTTATAATAATTATAGACACAAATAAACTATGATCATGATCAAGTGATTATATATATATATATATAAAATGTTAAAACGATATAAACATTTATAAATTCAATCAATATAAACACATATAATGAACAACTTGCCAATGGATGATAATCATGCCCCCTTCAATGTGACCATGCTGCCTACAATGTTTCTCAGCTGTTGTGATTAAAATTCATCTCATCTTTAAGCCCTTGCAATTATTGCAAGGACAATAACATTTCCCATCACCCTTTCTTTTCAATTTAACCCACAATCTATTAAGTGTCTCTTCATTTTGTTTTGGACTAATATTATTTGACATGATTTTTCTTTACCAAGCTTGACTATTTAGATCTTCAAAAATTATCAAACTCACACTCCAATAATTTTTATTTATAAACAGGTAACAAAATTTGATAATTCTGATATTTTACACCAAAAAAATTTGGCATGCAGCCACCGTTGCAAAAGAGAAGATAGTCTGAAGTTAATGACCCCAAAAAACACTTTAAAATGTTAATTCCAAAACTTATTAAATTTTGATTTTACTATGATTTCCAACTGTTAAGACTCCTAAAATCAAAGTATTGAACTTGATCGCAAACTTCCTACAATGATGGAGGTAGCGAGCTAGTAAGAGCAAGTGACCCATTCCTAAGGAGCAACAAGTCAGAATCATCATTGCTAATGTCAATACGAATTTATCCTTTCAGTTAAAGATGCAATGTGTCACTTCTTATGACAAGCTTATCCCTAGGGCCCTCAACATTGAGAGAGCCCTAATCACACAAGGAAGCACACACTAGTAGAATTTGGAAAATAAATGACTAGGTAACTAAAAATTTTAGTCACAACAACTAAAAATGACTAAATTTTGCTCATTTTTTGTAACTCAGCTATAAATGAGTAAATAAATTACTAGTTTGGTCATTGATTAAAAATTATTTAGTCACACAAATAAAAATGCCTAAATAGTCAGTTATTTATTTAGTCACAATCCATTTGAATAAATCATTTAAGGAATCAAGAATATAGCCCGCCAAAATACTCTAAAACTTTAATAAACATACCATAAATTTTTTTTCAAAATATTATTTTTGAGGCATAGCCCACCATAATGGAGTTTTCATTTTAATAAACATACTCTAAAACCTTTGTCAAAACATTATTTTCAAGCATAGACTGCCAAAATGGAGAAGTGTTTCTATAAAGAATGACAGAGAACGGTGAGGAGATGTGCGTGAAAGGAGGCATAGGATTCATTGATGCTTATCTCATTCCTGCTCTGCTCAACAAATCTTACATTGTTCCTGCTACTATTTGTAATCTAGGTATTTACTTGACATATATTTGCATAATCTCAAATTCCTTCAGAGGCTTTTGAAGTATCAATGTATCCTATATAGGGTTTAGAATGATTTCTTTTAATTAAAAAAATAAATAAATGATGTATTTCCCTGTAATTAGATAATGTGGAGATCTCATAAATCTATCCCAGCACACTATCTTCTTTGACATTGTATTCATTACTCCAGCTACTAGGGTTTTGCATGTGACATCTTTAATATCTTCATGATCATGGCTTTTAAATAGATCTCAGTCTTTGCTTTAATCCTTTTCATGGTAACCCTTGAGTTCCATAATCCACCTTCAATCTCTTCTAAGAACAGTGTCTTAAGCTAGACTGCATAGTATGCATATAAAGCAAGTCCTTCATACCTGCCATTGTTCCAAACCACCACTCACTGGCTTGCTTAAAATGTTGCCTCCAAACGCACAATAGGATGTTTTAAAATCATGGTTGCCAGTGATTGACCACTAAGGTCACCACTTTCATCATGAAGATACAATGAGATTTTTGTCTTCAAACTCAAGGCATTATGCAAGATAACATTGTGGATTGTTTGTTGTGTACGATTTGATTTTCTTGCACATTTACTACTTTGCTAACTTCCTTTAAGACTGAGCATTGCACCCTCATCTACAATTTGAAATAGCTCACTCACTATCACTTGAAGATTCCTTTCATGAGCATCCTTCTATAAAATCAAACTATGCCCTATAGACTACCTACTTACTACAAGGGACTCATTGTTTCATAGTATTGTAGTTCTTAAGATCCTTCAACCTTATTGACACTACTTCACAGTCTACAAGGTATTATTCACTATTCTCCCATCTTTGATGAGTCTCAAAATATTGCTCAAACATGAAATCCACTACCTCCATTATACATTAATGGCTAAGAAGAAACATTGAACCTATGATTACCACTGTTACTTCATTTGGACAGTCATTCCCTGATTGCATTTGCCTTGTCTAACACTACCAAAAGCATTTGAAAAACCCTTAAGGTCAGCAAGGGGGTAAGGAAATTCACTGTTAAAATGTTCACTTTACTATGCAAGGTTTGAGATTTATTATATTGTCACTGCTCAGCCTCTTTTTGACTTTCACATCTCAAGTGACTCTCATTCTTCTTATCGTAGATTGCATTTACAAATGCCACTAAGCTACATAGTGTGCTTGTTATTGACTATAATCTTTAGATTGTAAGATTTTGTTATTACCTACAATGTCTCAATCTTTCTGGTATTGCAACCTCACTAATCCGCTAGAGTTATTATTTATGTTTTTACGGAGGCCTAGGGTTTGTACCCTAATCATGCTCTTACCAATGCTTTTGTTGGTATTAAAAAACAACCTTAAATCTTGGGTCAGAAAATTAGTTGTCTTGACAAAGTTGTTGTATGATCTTGGATTGTATCCTAGAGTGTGTGGGAAGCTTGTGTTTGATCATTAAGGTATGTAAACCTGATCAGGGAAATGTATCCTATATATCATGGGTCTTGCTTTAATACTTTCCATAATGGTTATTAGCAGATCACATTATTATAGTTTGCGGTAACCCAAGATTGCATTCAAGTATGTAACAAACTTGGTTTGTAGTTTAAGCTATACACTTTTAAGTAACATTCATAAGGTTTATAAAATCTTGATCACTCTCTAGAATAGCCCATTAAACATGGGTTGTGCTTGAATGCACTACATAATTGATATAACACAACCACTCTGCATATCAACCAGAGTTATAGGCTCTTTATTGCAGCAAGAGGTAATCACTCTTCGATCATGCTATAATTACATCCTAACCTATTAAACTTGAGACAACCTGAATGCACCCAATGATGATTGGCACCTACATTATACAACCTAAATTAACTACATTATATGAGTGCCTCCATTTCTTATCACAACATAGCCACATTAAACTTGGGTCACACATGAATGCATCCTATATTTGTTATAGCACAACTTTTCCAAATGACCAATAGAGTTATGGATCACATAATTATAGTCACAAGAATATGTTCCTTGGTTGTGATCTTATGGTGATTCCACACAACAAAATCTGGACATGAAATTCTCAAAACCTTAAACCTCTAAAAATGAAATTTGATGAGATGTTGCTTTAAAATATGATTTTCAAACCTAGAACTACAAATCTGACTTCACAACTAAATTTTGTAAAAAGACAATGACTACCCTTAACCTGGCGATATCTTCTTGATTTTTTTTTTTTTTCCCAACAAAATCGTCTTTAGTTCTTCACAAACTGTCTCAAGTAGAGCAAAACACCGTCACAATAAATCAACGAACTCACTTTTCTTTATGTCAGCCACAATTTGATTTTTTCCTATTTTTCATGTTTGTCAAAATTTCGACGAAACTGATAGTCGACATTTTGACGAACCCCAGGTTCGTCAAAATTTCGACGAACGTTGGGGATAAACTTTCAAAAAATTGAAAATTACACATCAAATTTTACAAGCACCCAACGATACATCAAGTTATACATATTTCGTTGGACATTTTCGTCGAATTTTGCAGTCAAACGAGTTAGTGTAAATATATGATTTAGCTAATCGTTAGAGAAAATTGGGCAATCAGTTGGAAACACTAACATATTGGCGACTCTATTGGGGACAAGTCAAAATTGATTTTATAATACATAACTTGGTTATTCTAGACTTGAGAAAAATTTATTTACTCATTTTATCTAATGGTTTAGAGTTGAAAAATTAAGTCAATAAATTTATTTCGAGTCTTATAATCAAGAAAATTTGTAGAAATATCATCAAAATTTTGAAATCCATTCATTTTTTTTATTGTGAAGATTTTGTTGAAAATATCCCCATTGATTTGGGTGGCGAATTTGAATATTTCCTTGCTGGTGAAAGTGTAAGAAGAAAATGATTATCATCAAAATAGATAGTAGAAGATCTCTATTCCATACTAATCCAAATACAAATTTTGTTGGCGATGGAAATCTCAAATTTGACAAATTTGAAGTGTCCATTTCAAAAATCTTGCCTTTGCACTCTCAAAGGTGCACTTGAAAAATCTGCTTAAGTGACCTACTTTGGGGGGTCATAATTCAGTGCTTGTTGATTTTCAAGACAAAAGGATTGATTTTATCCATTCTCCATACATTCATGTACTCCCCTATCCGATTTTAGAGCCTCATGATTAGATTTTCTATTTTTACCAGGCCAAAAGCAAACACAATTTGTTCAGTTTTGCACCTGCATTTTATGGAAATGTTTCAAGGTGGTCAAATTTGACCCTTAGTATCTTTTGATGAATGATGATTCAAAGAAAGCCCTCTTTCACACATGTTAAATGGACCTAAATGATCTTATGTTTCTAGTGGCAGCCCCCCAAAAATTGTTTTGATATTTTTTCAAAGTGGTGACTTTGAGAACCCTGGTTGGTTTTGAGCATGGAAAAGTTGCAGAAATGCCCAAGTGAGCAAATTTGTTGATTAATATCTTTCATCTCGGGATCTATTTTGTTGAACTGTCTTTTGTAATACATTCTTGGGTCAAATTTCTACATGCCTATTCAATTTTGTGCCTCTAGGATAAGTTTTGATGGGTTATTTAATTGCTTTCCAATCGCGACATGGCCAAAAATGGTGTTTTAGAAAGTGTGAAATTTTGCAATTATAATGACAACCCATTTCTTGTTTTGATCTAAAACATATACAACTCCATTTTCATCAAGATAGAAGGCCATATGGTACATTATTTTAATGTACTTCTATTGCGGTAAACACATCCCAGGGCCAGTTTACAAAGGAGGTACCTAAATTCTAATGGATAGGAAAAATTGGAGAAAATGGGTTTTCTCTAAATAATTGATTATGATCACACACAAATTTTCACGGCTCCAGGTGTCCCGGTTTGCAGTAAATTTCTCCATTTGGCCCATAGTTGTAATTATAAGTCAAATTTTTTCTAAAGTTTCAAACGTCAATATTTAAAATATTTTGAATATTTTAAATATTGTGCAAATATAAAGGGGGAAATATAAATGCATTTCTAATGTTCTAGAGGATGAATAAGTTTAATTCTTAGCTCTGATTAGTCTAGATGCGACTTTCATGGCTTGAAAGCAAAAGTCATCTCTCATGGCCATTTCTAGATAAACATAGAGGAAGAAATCAGCAATGCAACATTTCCAGCAATAAATTCTGATTGGGAAGGTTTATTTAATGTTTTCCTTGGTTATGGAAATTTTTTTGGCTGCATGGTAGCTCCCATTGCTCATTGCCCGTCGCGTGAAAGCTTCTCATTTCCAATCAAAAACTGGCGATGAGCAATGGTGGATGTTTTCCATCGCTGGCCTTTGCAGTATTGCTAGTCCCTCCTCCCATTTTCCCATTCAACCGGTGATGAGCAATGGCCATCACCCATCGTTGGTTCATCTCCCATTTTTTCCCTTAAATTGACGATGCACTGTGGGTGAGCGATGATGAGCAGGAAAAGAGTTTTGTGGGCCCGTGAGGTGACAAGCACAGGGAATGAGCATGAAAAGAGTTTTGTGGCATTGTGAGGTGACAGGCACGGGGAATGGTGCCAAATATTTTTTATAAAACTTCTCTGCAAAGTAAAAATGCTTTACCCGAGGTGCAAATATTTTAAATAAAATAGCAAAATGAATGCACGGTAAATTTCATTTCAACTCTGGCCTTTGCACTATTGCGGGTTGCTACTCCCATTTTCCTTGAAGATTGGAGAAGAGTGATGGATGCTGGAGAAGTTGAGATATGACCGTGAATGGATTAAATTGCATGGGTAAAGTTTTTGAGCCCATATTAAATATTCAAAATCCCCCACAAAGCAAAATTTGAGTATGAGGTAAAAAGTGAAGCACACGCAAGGAGGTAAAAGGGCCCGACATTAAAATTTTATATCTTCACCCATATTTTAATTATATGGTGAAAATATGTGGGGATGGGTAAAACATTTTGTTTCCCGAGAAATGAAAATAAAAAGACTCATGGGAAAATGTTTTAAATAAAATGTTTAAAATATTGTGGGCACTCTGAAAGCTAAAAGGGGATAAATTGCTCGTTTATTAAAATTGAATAATTTATGTGTTGGGCATGTAAATGTAAAATGCTCTTGGGTAATGCATGGTGAAAATCAAGGATATACAGGTGAATTATTTTAATGGCCTAGTAAAATAGGAGTAGAGATAAAAATACAAAACAAAGGTGTGGTGAATGATTTTTACAGACAACAAAGTTTTTTAAACTACAGAGTAAATGGAGATAAAGGGTTTTTCACGGGAAGGTGAATTTGCTGTTGAAGAATCAAGAGGCAAGCAAATGCAGAGGCAAAGTTTGTTGCAAATAATGAGAGAAGAGAAAAACTTTTGATTTTCTTGTTGTTGATGGACAGAGAAGGAAGCTGCCAAGTGTCTTCAACAGATTTATCTTAGGGCTTCTTTTGTTTCTTTTTATTATCATTCTTCTCTTATTGTAAAGGGTTTTGATTTTCTATATGCGCTGGGTAGATAAAGAAATGTTGAGTTTGAGTCATGGATTGATAATGAAAATTGTAACAACTAATTTCATGAGTAAATGCCAATCAATTTATGCAAATAGAATGTGAATGTCATCAAATTGTCTCCAGATTTGTACACATTTAATCATATAAATTCAATATATCAAAGATGTTTGAGTTTGTCCTCTAAATTTCCCTGAGATTGTGTTATTTGTTCATGGTTCTATTTCAAAGAAATAGTTAGATTACTTTGAACAGATAAATATGATTTTAGGTGTGCAAGATGGATCTGTAAGAAGAATTTGAATGATAACCAGAGTGGATCTGTTAGTGCAAAGTATTAGCAGTTTTAAATCCACTAGTTGAAGTTTGTTTATTGATGAGGTTGTCTTTATAATTATGCATTTGACTCTGTGGCCCAAAATTATGCACCGATTTGTCATTCAACTAAATACATTTCAGAAACATTTATAAATTCAAAATCAATTTAATCCCTGTTGTTTGGTTGAGGTTTAGTGTTGAGTTCTACTTCCCAATTGCTGAGTGATTGTTGAGACACCACAAATATAGCCAATTTTGATGTTGTCAATGCTTCCTTTGGTGTAATTGAATTGAGAATCATCTGCTATAAAAAGCAATGTCTGTGTATGAGTGAATTAAGTTTTTAGGCATTGTATAGGTTGACCTACCTTGGTCTTGCAGAGCCAGAAGTGTAGGAGATTTTAGTCTTTGACTGAATCTTGTCAGTTGGCCAAATCCACCATTGAGTTTGATCATTAGAAAGTGGCTAGTCTATAGGATTCATTGGATTGTTTGATTTGGAACACCAACAAAATGACGAATCTACTGGGGAGAATTTGAAAAAATTCTGAATGAAGAATCTAGCCTTAAGAGTCATTGCATAGTCATATTATTTTCCATTCTGACTTTATTTCAAATATTGAAAGAATTCAAACCTGGAGAAAGAATTTGTAGTGAATGTGAAAATTTCATGATCTATGGTGCTCTGCTAGTGAAAGGAACTCAAAAAGAAATTTACATGTGAAATAAATTCATGTTGTTTGAAGTTCAGTCCTCTATGAAGAGAGGTGGTGACTCTGTTAGAAGAACTTATTGAAGAGGTGAATACAGTTCTAGATCTACAAATCTTTCCAATCCGGAAGACAATTTGCATTAGCTGCAACAATTTCAGGTATTCTTCACTTTTGGTTTTCAAGAAAATTGTGTATGGAAACCATATTTGAACATCTTAGGGGAATACTTTGCTTCCCTATTGAGTGAATTAGCACTAACAAAGGGAAAGGACAATAATATTGAATTTGGACACTCCCATTTGCTGGATCTGTTATTTTAAATTGCAATTCCATTGAAATATTTTTGTCTAGTCTTCAAATTTTTACTAGTGTGGATGGTTAGAATGAATTCCATGTCATTAGTTGTCATTATAATCCTTCATTTGGCCATGGTTGTGATTATGCACAATTAGTCGAGCCTTGATTTGAAAATATCTATGGATCATCAAGATAAAGTAGCCATCCTAGTAGACACCTTAATACAACTTGTCAAGAAGTGTTAGAAGTCAAATATTCCTCAAACATTTGACACCCCAAAGTACATGAACCCAAAAGTGCACAAGCCTAAGATAAGGCCAAAATGGAAAGCTGTTTGAGAGGGGACTCAAGGAGATGGATGAAAGACACTGGATGTTTCTACAAGCCCGATTAAGAAATGATCATACTATAGCTACTTGTCAAGTTAATGTACCTTTTGTCAATTCCTTTGATCCATTGTATGCTCAATTAGATTTGTCATGGGTTGATTACAAAACAAAGAGTATGTCAACTCATGTATATAAGAAGATGCCTAGATTTGATGGATACAATGTGTGTGAAAGAGATGCTCATGTCAAAAGTTTTTTTAGTTTCATGGAGAAACATTCATTTGGATATTAGGATATGTGGATGAGATTTTTTGTCAGATCTCTTGAGCAAGAGCTAGGGATTAGTACTTGAGTTTTCTTGAGAAATATTTTCCCTGCTGGGATAAATTAGTGGCTGCTTATAGAGAAGAATTTGCAAGAGAACCTTCTGAACTTGTCACAAGGTTAAAGCAAATTAAAAAGAAAAATGAAGAGTCAAGCATTGATTTTAGTCATAGATTTGTTGTTTCCCTTTCACTAATCCCTAAGAATTTCAGACCTAGTACTCTAGATTGTATTCATATGTATTTTGAAGCCTTTGAGGAGGGATATAGTGCATTGTTAAAGAGTTATAAAATATTGAGTATGCAGATGGCTTATACATTTTTAGATGATTTGGATAAAAGGAGGAATAAATATGTGCAAAGTTTGATGTCTTCACTTGTGGGTAAACACGCTAATAATAGTAACAGCCGTGTGAATGCAAATGATAAGAGGTCTTCAGATAAATGCATACTTGAGAAGGTAGAAGATAATAATGATGCATCATTAAATGATGGAGTTGTCTTTGAACAACCTACAAAAGAAATGTACCCAAATGAAAATCAGTAGCCAAGTTTTCCGAGCCAAGAACATGATGAGGGATATGAATTGGATTTACTGTTTGAAGAAGAGATATGTGATCAACAATGTTATGGTGTAATTGATCATGTCAATTCTACAAGTGAGTGTAGCTTTAATGCAAGTCTTCATGATGAGACAATGGAATTTTCTGATTTAGAGAATTCTCTTGAGAATGTCAGTGTATCAACTAAAAGTGATAAAGTATGCAATGAATTTTAGTTGGCAAGATCAAGCACAAGCAGCTGCAATGAAGAAACCATTGATGGTTTTTAGTTTGACAACATAAATGTTTGTGCCTATCCTCAAGAGGATGTAAATGAAAAACTCAATGAAGACACCCAGTCTAATGCTGAGATGCAAAAACATGTAGATTGCTGCCATGACAACCCAAAAGTAAGCAAGAATGAACAAATGGACAGCCTGTTCTTTGTGATAGATTGTGACCATGTTTTTGATGAGGTTGTTAGCAATTCAATCTCCTATGATTGGGGAAATCCAATTTATGATCAGCCATTGAGTTTTTAGACTTTGATGATGATGATTCCATGGGATATCTTGATTTGCAACTTGGTAATGCATATAGTTCTAGTAAAGGTCAAGGAGAGGAAGTGGTTGAAAGGATGGATCAAAATAGTGATCTATTAAGTTGTGAACAAATTTCAAATCTGTTAGCCATTGAATATCAGAAATGTACACATGGGAATGACCCTCAGTTATTGTGTGCTTCTCACATTGACTTTGACAGTGATGGTAATCTTCAATATGTATGGTATGATGCATTTTTTATTTATTCCCCTTCCAATTATGAACTAGTTGATCATGATGATGATAATGTAGATGAAGACAAGCAGCCATTTGATTGCAATGATGCATTGTATGATGAGTATGATAGTGTGCATGCCGATGCAAATTTTGAAATATGTTTTGATGAATTTGAAGCAACAGATGGCCATGAGGATTTCATATCCAATGAGCCAATTCTTAAAAATTTTAATGTAGATTTGGACAAGTCCTTGTTTGCTAACTTGAATGAGGCTAGACATAAGTCTTTTCATGTGGATATGCATGTTGATTTCAATGAGAAATCAGATTGTTTCTCTGAACCAAGTTTGCTCATTTTGGAGCAAGCTCAGGATGTTGAAAATGTTGATATGTTATGTTAAGAGGATAACAAAGTGACTAAAGATGATGATAAGTTAGAAGTCCTTGATGACTCTTAGTACCAACATGATGGAGGACGAGTACATAGTGTATCAATGCATGAGTGTACCTCTTTACATACACTTGGAGATAGTTTGCATGATGTGCAAGATCTTCTGGTAAGTTCTTGTGATAGTTTCACTTTTGATATGCAAACTAATGATCAAATTGAGCTTAATAGTACCAGCCATGTGGCAGAATGTGATTGCTACTTTTGTTAGCTGGAAGAGGTTTTCATAGAATGTGGCAATGTGCAAGACATTGAAGAGTGTTATTTTCAGCTTGAGGATGATTCATATGATGAACATGACAAGCTGTTGCCACATGGTAATCAACATTCTGAGAGTATGCTTGAATTTCAAATGCATAATGATTATGGACATGTTGATAAAGTTGTATATGATTTCCTGTTGGGAGGCAACAACATTTTTAATCACGCGGATGGATGTGATCAAGTTATGCTTTCATATGGTCTTGATCACCATCTTCAAATGTTGCCACTTGATACAAATTAGAGAATGAAGAAAGTGGCGATAATATGGCCTATGTGATTTGGCTGCCATGTGCTAACAAAGCCAAACAAGGAGCAAGTTTCTACTTGTATAAAGGCAGCCTGATACTTGTGTTTGCACAGATGCAGTCACTTGTGTTGTGGTGTGACAGAGGAAAGCATGAGTTGAGGGAGATCAACTCTTTTTACAGATTGGTGTTTGACAGAGGTAAGAATTGACTCCCCTTTTTCATTTGGTGGCCTGGGGTCACCAAGTGAAGATGAAAAAGATGTTGAATAAATGAGCAGTTTGAGAGCACTCAATGGACTCAACATTTGGTCTACTTACCAAAGATCTAGATTCTTGCTATGCCCATGTAGGGGGCATACATCCCCAGTTAGAGCCACTGATGGCAATTTCAAATTTTGCAAATTTGAAGTGCCCATTTCGAAAATCTTGCCTTTGCACTCTCAAAGGTGCACTTGAAAAATCTTCTTAAGTGACCTACTTTGGAGGGTAATAATTCATAGCCTATTGATTTTCAAGACAAAAGGATTTCTTTTCTCCATTCTCCATACATTCATGTACTCCCTTGTCCGATTTCAGAGCCTCATGATTAGATTTGCTATTTTTACCAGGCCAAAAGCAAACACAATTTGTTGAGTTTTGCACTTGCATTTTATGGAAGTGTTGCAAGGTGGCCAACTTTGACCCTTAATATCTTTTGATGAATGATGATTCAAAGAAAACCCTCTTACACACATGTTCAATAGACCTAAATTAGCTTATGTTTGCAGTGGTAGCCCACTAGAAGTTGTTTTGATATTTTTTCAAAGTGGTGACTTTGAGAGCCCTGATTGGTTTTGAGCATGGAAAAGTTGTAGAAATGCTCGAGTGAGCAACTTTGTTGATTAATATCTTTCACCTCGCAATCTATTTTGTCGAACTATCTTTTGAAATGAATTCTTGGGTCAAATTTCTACATTCCTATTTAATTTTGTACCTCCAGAATAAGTTCTGATTGGTTATTTAATTGCTTTCTAATAGCAACATGGCCAAAAATGGTGTTTTGAAAAGTGTCAAATTTTGCAATTCTAATGATAACCCATTTCTTTTTTTGGTCTAAAGCGTCTACAAATCCATTTTCATCAAGATTGGAGGTCATATGGTACATTAATTTAATGTACTTTTGTTGCGGCAAACACGTCCCAGGGCCAATTTACAAAGGAGGTACCTAAATTCTAATGGATGGGAAAAATTGGAGGAAATGGGTTTTCTCTAAATAATTGATTATGATCACATGAAAATTTTCATAGCTCTAGGTGTCCCAGTTTTCCGCAGTAAATTTCTCCATTTGGCCCGTAGGCATAATTAGAAGTCAAAATTTTTCTAATGTTTCAAATGTTAATATTTAAAATATTTTGAATATTTTAAATATTGTGCAAATATAAAGGGGAAAATATAAATGCATTTTTAATTTTCTGGAGGATGAACACGTTTAATTCTTAGCTCTAATTGGTCTAGATCTTTCATGGCTGCACTCCAAAACTCATCTCCCGTGGCCAATTCTGGATAAAAATGGAAGAAGAAATCAGAAATGCAACATTTCCAACAATAAATTCTGATTGGGAAGGTTTATTTAATATTTTCCTTGGTTCTATAAAACTTTCTGGTTGCACGATAGCTCCCATCACCCGTGGCGTGAAAGCTTCTCATTTCCAATCAACAACCCGTGATAAGCGATGGTGGATGTTTTCCATCATTGGCCTTTGCAGTATCGCCAGTCCCTCCTCCCATTTTCCCATTCAACCGACGATGAGTGATGACCATCACCCATCATTGGTTTATCTCCCATTTTTTCCCTTCAACTGACGATGCACTGTGGGTGAGTGATGATGAGAGGAAAAGAGTTTTGTGGGTCTGTGAGGTGACAGGCACAGGGAATGGTGCCAAATAATTTTTTTAAAAACTTCTCTGCAAAGTAAAAATGCTTTACCCGAGGTGCAAATATTTTAAATAAAGTAGCAAAATGAATGCACGGGTAAATTTCATTTCAACTCTGGCCTTTGCACTACCGCGGGTTGCTGCTCCCATTTTCCTGAGGACTGGAGATGAGCAATGGATGATGGAGAAGTTGAGATATGCCCATGAATGGATTAAATTGCACAGGTAAAGTTTTTGAGCCCATATTAAATATTCAAAAGCCCCCACAAAGCAAAATTTGAGTATGAGGTAAAAAGTGAAGCACATGCAAGGAGGTAAAAGGGCACGACATTAAAATTTTATATCTTCACCCATATTTTAATTAGATGGTGAAAATATGTGGGGACGTGTAAAATATTTTGTTTCCTAAGAAATGAAAATCAAAAGAATCATGGGAAATGAAAATCAAAAGAATCATGGGAAATTTTTTAAAATAAAATATTTAAAATATTGTGGGCATCGTGAAAGCTAAAAGGGGATAAATTGCTCCTTTATTAAAATTGAATATTTTATGTGTTGGGCATGTAAATGTAAAATGTTGTTGGGTAATGCATGGTGAAAAGCAAGGATATACAGGTGAACTATTTTAATGGCCTAGTAAAATAGGAGCAGAGATAAAAATGCAAAACAAAGGCGTGGTGAATAATTTTCCTAGAGAGAAGTTTTTTCAACTATAGAGTAAATGGAGATAAAAGGTTTTTCACGGGCAGGTGAATTTGCTGTTGAAGAATCAAGAGGCAAGCGAATGCGGAGGAAATTTTTTTTGCAAAGAAAGAGAGAAGAGAGAGGCTTTTGATTTTCTTGTTGTTGTTGGATGGAGAAGGAAGCTGCCAAGTGTCTTCAACAGATTTATCTTAGGGCTTCTTCTATTTCTTTTTATTCTCATTCTTCTCTCATTGTAAAGGGTTCTGATTTTCTGTATGGGATGGGTGGATAAAGAAATGTTGAGTTTGAGTCATGGATTGATAATGCAAATTGTAACAGCTAATTTCATGAGTAAATGCCAATTAGTTTATGCAAATAGAATATGAATGTCATTAAATTGTCTCTAGATTTGTACACATTTAATCATATAAATTCAACATATCAAAGATGCTTGAGTTTGTCCTCTCAATTTCCCTAAGATGGTGTTATTTGTTCATGGTTCTATTTCAAAGAAATAGTTAGATTACTTTGAGTAGATAATTGTGATTTTAGGTGTACAAGATGGATCTATAAGAAGAATTTGAATGATAACCAGAGTGGATCTGTTAGTGCAAAGTATTAGTAGTTTTAAATCCACCAGTTAAAGCTTGTTTACTGATGAGGTTGTCTTTATAATTATGTATTTGACTCTATGGCCCAAAATTAGGCACTAATTTGTCATTCAGCTAAATGCATTTAAGAAACATTTATAAATTCAAAATCAATTTAATCCCTGTTGTTTGGTTGAGGTTTAGTGTTGAGTTCTACTTCCCAATTGCTAAGTGATTGTTGAGACACCACAAATATAGCCAGATTTGATGTTGTCAATGCTTCCTTTGGTGTAATTGAATTGGGAATTATCTGCTATAAAAAGCAATGTCTGTGTATGAGTGAATTAAGTATTTAGGCATTGCATAGGTTGACCCACCTTGGTCCTGCAAAGCCAAAAGCATAGGAATTTGTCTTTGACTGAATCTTGTCAGTTGGCCAAATCTACCATTGATTCTGATCATTAGAAAGTGGCTAGCCTATAGGATTCATTGGATTGTTCAATTTGGAATACCAACAGTTGGAAAGTTCCCATCCTCAAAGACAAACATGGAAATCTAGAGATATGGGTAAGTATTTAGAACCCCTTATCAATATATCTATAAATATGGAGGAAAGTACATTAAATACACCTTTATTGAGTGTTGACAATGAAATAACTATGTTAAATATTGCATTCATAAGAGATGAAGATAATTGGATGGGTCCTAAATGTAATGATTTTATAGAAAAAATAGAAAAAGAGAGAGAACAAACCTAGAGAGAATATGACCTTAGAGAAGGTGTATATGCAAGAGTAAGTTCTTCAACTATGGTTGTAACCACATACATTCAAAATACTCATGCAAATAGGCCATCCGACCAACAAAGTGACTTTTATTTAGGTTTATCTCCTCCTAATACTCATGCTATGTTATATGAGAATTCACAAACTGATTTGTCTTCACAAAGAGCCTCTACTTCTAGAATGCATGTCCAGACTGAAGAAGAATTACATAAATAAGTTGATGACCATAAGATAGAATTAGAAAGAATGGATAATGTTGATGCAAAAATTACAGGGAAACAACCTTATGGGAAAGTTAGTTGTTGGGGAACATATGCGCACAACTAAGTGACCTACGGGATTTTATCGAAGCCAACTCTTCATTTTTTTCAATGGGGGAGAAAAGGGAACAAGAAATTAACATAAAACAAACAAACCTACACTAAGACGATGCACCAGATTAGTGATGAAATAAACAAATACATTGTGGGAACAAAGGCTCAAAAAATTATAAGCGCATATCAAATGAATGACTTCCAACACCACAAACATAAGAGCATCAAAAAAATTTCATAATATAACCCTTACAACATTAGAATAACAAAAAAGAGCAACAACATGATTTGTATTACGCTAAGCTATATATAGAGATTATAGAAGCTTGAAATAGATGTCCATATATCTTAGAAATTGCTAGCACAGTCTAATGTTCTATCAAGTACTTGAAAACAGAGAGGCCGAGAGATAATGGCACAATCTGTATGTCCAACTTTAACAATAAAAAACTATAGAGGCTAATTCCTAATGCTCAGGAAAGTTTTTTCGCTCATCTAACAACAACAACAAATGAAGAAATGACTACTTAAATTAGCCAGCCCACTTCTTGAAGGTTCTAACGGAAAAGGTGCTCCAACGTAGCCATCAACAATAAAGATTCCCTGGTGCAAGCAATAACATAAAGATTCTCCAACGTTGGCATAGAAAGGATGGAAGAAAAACACGCTAGCAGGAACATTCCGGGGAGATACGGGCCACGTAGCAGTAAAAAGGAAAGGACACGTGGCGGAAAAACAAGAGCCATTGCAACAACCATCGAACAAAAAGAATCGGTGCCCGAACTAACGCCACGTGGAAAGCTCTTGGTAGAAGAAGTTGCGATGCGGGTCCCAGCCAAACAGAAAGAAAATTGAGGCGACGTTTCACACAGTTGGAGCTCGACAAAAAGAAAAAGAAGCGTCCCGAAGGAAAGCTCTGATATGACGGCACGTGTTGGCAGTCGAAAGCTATGTGCTCTATTCAAAAGTGAAGCCATAGACAAAGAAAAACCGTGAAGGAAGAGAGCGGTACACGAATAATTATTCATAGATAATATTAGAGTAAAATATGAGATGAGAAGGAGAATAGATGCTCTAAAAAATTCTTATAGATTAGGAGATTGATCCGTTTCTAGTTCTAATCCCCAAAATTTCTCTTTAGAATTCTACAATTCCAAAATATCCATATGAACTTTGTTCAAAATGCTCCATTAATAGATTTACTACTTCTTCTCCCCATCAAAGAATTTTACAAACCTCTTATTCCCTAGTAGGTGCTCCAATGAACTAAAATATACCCACACCTAACCTACAACGTCAAGTAAATTTACCACAAGAAATTTGGGGGGGTTGTGGTAATTACTAGTAGTATAATCCAAATTTGGGTGGTCAAATAGGTGGAAATTTTTTTAATCCGCCAAAGGGTCACAATGTTAGAAATCAACAGAATATTCAAAACAATCCTTGATTAAATATTGTTGTAGGAAAATTACCAACAAGAAGACCTTTGCAAATAGAAAGGTATCGACAATTGGATTTTACTAGTATTCTTAAATATCCAAATGTTTTTCCTAATGATTTTGAAAATGTATTATCAATATTTTGTGGTAATAATGCATTATAAAGGGAAGATGATCACATAATTTTTTTAAATCTAATAAATGATTTTGAGGTAGAAGATGAGGATGTGGTAATGAAGTTGTTTATGAAATATCTAATAGATTATGTGAGATATTGGTGCAAAGGCTTACCTGATGTAAGTATTGGTTCATGGGATGAACTTAAGAGAATATTCATAGAATATTATGGTGACAAAACTGATCCTATGTTCATTATAAATGATTTCACTAGTATTAGCAATGGATATAATGAATCTATTTCAGATTTTAATACTAGGTTTATTAAGGTCATGAACAAAATTCCACAATACATGAAACCTAGTGAACCTATGTTTTTAGTCCTATATTGTAATGAAGATGATGTAAAAATGGGATATGAACGAAGGGATAAGGATCCTCACTACTTAGGAGATTCTTTTAAGATATTTGTGCATATTGAGAGTAACAAATAAACATCTGGGAAGATAAGCAAGAGAGATGGTGTGAAAATATTATGGAATCCTAAAGGAAATCTGACAAAGGTCCCTTCACCTGAAGATAAGCTTGACAAGGTAATTAATTCCCTTAAAGACTTAAGTTATAAGGTGGTGTAGACACCTGAATTTGACCACCTCCATATGGTCAAATTCACCCTTTTTATTCTTCTGTCCCGCATCCTTCATCCGCATTAATTAAATAATTAATTATTTGATTAATATTACCCTACAACCTAATGTCCATAAGGTGTTTAATAAATCAATTAAATAACTTATCCCCCCTTTCTTCTCTAAATTAAATAAATACCCCAATTTATTTAATTTAGTCATTTTTCTTTTATGAATTTAAATCATTTTTAAAATTCATTATTTCTCTCTCCTTGTCACATCCTCCACAATCTTCCACTTGCCCTTAATTCTTCATTAACCTGCCTAATACCATGTTTGCACAACCTTAATTATATAATTAACCCAACCTAGTCTCCATTCCATTTATGGCATGTGTCCTGGTCGCGCCCACAAAAGGATATTAAAATCACAGTAAAACCTTTCCTGGGAATTGAACATTCCAGCAGGTGACTAATATCTCTTTATGGACGTTCATTTACTTGTCAAACCAGGGAACGTATACTTTGAATGGCGCAGCACAATATATGCACTAAGAACTAGTTTCGGTCACAACTTAACATAAATAAATACTTGGAAGGAATTCTATCTACGCTACAGGAAGGTAATGCAAAGTTCTTTTAACTCAACCATGATTTGACTAAAACAGAAACCATAATAGCTACGACTAAAACACAAACTATGAACTGGCCTTATGATGCAGGAACAGGCACAGGGATGGATTCCTGATGCTGCAGGAGCAATACAAGACTGAGTTTGTATGGAAACTTTGAAGATGAAAGCTAACTGATGATCAACAGAAAAGAACAACTAACTAACTAGCTACAGATACTTACTAAGTGGGCCCCCTTAGCAAGCATCTACTGATTACGCAAGTGCTGAACTCAGAACTTCATCAAACTTTATTCATGAAAACAGAATGGTATACATTGCTTTGTTGATATGGAAACTAACAACAAACTCTGTCTCTTGTCATACAGATTCTACTTTTCATTATTATCATACTGACTCTTACATAATATCTGCTATCTCTCGATCACTATGCTTCTATCTTACTTCTAACTATCATCTCCTTCCTTACTCACACATGAGGAGTACCTTATTTAAAATCAGGAGAACAACTAACTAACTAACCCTATCAAAGAAAGACGTGGAAGTAAAGTGTATCCCAGAATCAAGGAACAAACTTCATAAATGAATTTATCCGTTCAACCCGATCCAGAGAGAATCTAGCACTCCACTCTTTCTAGATTAAAAATCCTTCCCAACGGTTCGGTCAAAGAGTCTTCACCAGAGCTTCCTCGAAGTCGTGCAGGAAATAGACTTTACTGCAAGGCCGAGATCGGCTGCGCTTAACTCGATCATACTTTCTTCAGCATCCTGCGAAACACAAGGTAACAGATGCGAAAGAAAAGGCACATGGCACATACACAATATCCGTTCATTAATCACATATTTAAATCTATTTCATCATTCAAAAACTATATACGATATACCAGTCATTTAGGAAGTCAATGGGGTGATAAATGTAGTCAAGACAAAACAATAGGCTATAGGAATATGAAAATATTTTGCTACAGGATATCCCAATAAAAGGTTTCAAAAGAGTTTAAACAACCACGAATAATAAAAGTAAAGGCATTAAAAGTTCATCATAATATCCAAACTATGAGCACATTTTGGGCTCATCATGTCCTAAGTCAACCTTATTAAATGCTTTCTCCTTTTGGAGAAGGCAACCCCTTCCCCATGTGAATTTTTAATTTGCATTTAATCCCCCAATGCATTTCAAAGAATTTTAAATTCTTTCTCCCATCCCCATGTGGATATTTGAGGAACTTTTAATTCCGCACATATCCTCTCACCCACATGTGGACAAGGACTTCCTTTATGAGGAAATCTTGTCCAAATACTAAGGTACTATGTAGTACCTCCACTGTCACATCTCATACATTGACTTATTTTGACCATTGACATATTTTGATCATGACTTATTTTGACCATTGACTTATTTTGATCATGACTTATTTTGACCATTGACTTAGTTTGACCATGACTTATTTAGATAATGTTTGACCATGACCTTATGAGATTTAATATACGAAGTATGATATGTGTTAAGAGCAATGCTTTAATATAATTGTTTTCTTTCAAGAATTATGAATGCATTCATATAAAATAGAAATGTTGAGTTAATTATTGTTTCTACAATGGTTACTAATACTCTTTTGTTTTGCACGCCTGAGTGCATTTGAGTGGCAGGTGATCGAAGGCCAAGGAGATCGAAGGCCAAGAGTGTGATTGAGGAAAAGGAGGTTAGCTTCTCGACAGGGTAAAAGAGGAGGAGAAACTCTCGGTTATGCACACACCACTTACATCATGTAGCTGCATTAGGTCATGTTCGTTTTTACAATGTGATTGCGTGAAAATGATTAGCATAGCGAATTTGAAATATGGTTTAATTAAATCACGAAATAATATGGCTTATTCTATTTCATTATTTCTCATTATATATTTGAGCAACAAAAGGTTAAATCTGTTTTTGTTAAAAGAAATGTATTTAAAAATAAAAACAAATTAAATAAAAGAATAAACATAATATAAATCTGTTTTGCATAAATGAATTTTAAAAATTGCATAAAAGGGGATATAAATAATTCTGTTTTGGGATATATGGTTAATTTTTCCAAAAGAATGAAGAATGAACAGCCCGAGAGAGCATTGGGCTCTGGAAAAATTCTGTCTCAAAACCAACAATTCGCTGGGCATGTGGCAATCCTTGGAAACTGCTGTCATCTGGAAATTTTATGCATGATCCTCGAAAAAGAGGAGGAGGCTTTAAGAAAGAGGAGAAGACTTTGATTGAATACATCGCAGAGCTCTGGAACAGAGGAAACAGGAGGTACTGTTGAACATCTGCAAATAGAACCAAATTCTGCCAGGTTCTCTTCATTGCTATGCCTTCTTTTAACTTTATTTTAAAAACTGTAGTAAGGAATTGAATTATTCCCTGTTTTAGAGTACAAACAACTGAGAATTCCTTCCAATTTCGTTTTGAAGTCTGGGTAACAGCTTACTATTCTGTGTTGCAATTATAGAATACACATTCCTTCTTCAGAATTAGGGTTTTCGTTCTGTGGCAAGTCTGCATTTTTTCTCAAGTGTAATTACATGTCTCCATGTCTGTTTTGTTTAAAAATTTTGTCATCTAAATAAAAACCAAAATGTCTTGAGATAAATCCGAATGCAGTTTATACTGGGCGAATGTCTTTCTTTTTCTTGAGTTTTGAAATTGCTATGGGAATTATTTCCCCTGCCCTCCCCATGGGAAGGTCGTGGACTGTGGAGGCTCACGCCCTCCACAGGCCACGACCTGTGGAGGGCACGAGCCCTCATAGCCCGCCCCCTCCCCATGGGAGGGGCAAGGGCTTTCCTGAGCCCTTTTGGTCGCTCAATGCCAGTAAGGAAACCATGTAAAATACCCTGTTATGTGTGCACAGCCAGTAAATTCGTTGCACAGATTTGGAAACCAGAATTTCTTACTTCGAATTATATATAGCTGAACATGAATTTCTACACACACACACACACACATATATATATACCTATATATATATATAAATAGATACCCATGCATTGTGTGCCAAATACAAATTGAAGCAGGAAACTCATATCCAGAAAATAGTATGAACTCTGTTGATTTTGTGCCAAATACAGATTGAAACAGGAAACTCTTTTCCAGAAAAGTAGTATGAATTCTGTTGAATATATATACAAATATCTCTGAATTGATTAACCTGAAGCAAGGACAAAATTGTCTTGAAAAGCCATGTAACAGAAAGTAGTATGAATTATGTTATATAAATATCTTTGAATTGTTAAATCTGAAGCAAGGAAAGAATTGTCTTGAAAAGCCATGTATCAGAAAGTTGAATGAATTCTGTTGAATATATACAAATATCTCTGAATTGCTAAACCTGAAACAAGAACAAAAGTGTTTTTGAGACACCATGTAAACTGGAAAGTACCTTGAATATGTTAAGAGGAATACAACATGAAATGTGAATGAAAGATTATCTTTCAAACCTCAGAATTTCTGAATAAATTGCATTGTATCAGTATATTATTTTACTCTATAACCTGTATTGAAATAGGGAATTAAAACTGTCAGTCAGCTTGAGCTTGTAAGAATAGAAATGCATATTGAAAACTGAAAACACTGTTCTTACTATCAATTAGTGCACTGAAAATTATCAAGATATATATATATGTTCTTTATCCAAATTAAAAGGGGACACTTACCAAAGGATAAATGACATCTTACAACTGAAATATAAAGAATGTTCTGAAAATTCACTTCTTTTAGAATTGATTGAATGATGGAAGCCTGTATGAAAATGTATAAAGTTTCTGTTAAGTATTATTTTTACTTCACTATGGTAACTTCCGGGACAGGGTGCCGAAGGTGGGCAAACAGAGACGGTAGTATTACCTTTTCTAATTCTACCATTTATTATTTTGCTTGGCCAAGCACTGTACCATTGAAATAGATGGATTGTTTATTTTAAAAGCCTAGAAATTTATTTGAGTCTCTGCCACCTCCTGTTGCAAGAAATGTGTTTATTTCATGTTAGAAATGCATATAGGCATCAGGCACGCACCGAGAGTGCCCTCCTGTTTTACCGTTTCGGGTTGCTAGGCTCCTTTATGCAGGGCCGGGGATTCCTTCGAGTTAGGAAGGGACCCGGGGAAGTCATGGACTTCGTGGTTGGGCGGAAAAGGCGCCTGAATCACATTCTTGGCCCCAGCTCGCAAGAAGACCAAGGTGTCACGGCGGTTGGTGGATCCAAGATTATTTGCTATTGATGTACTTATGTATCATTCAGACTTGGCTTGTGAAGCCCATTGTATATGTATATACATTTTGACATTCTTGTTGAAACTTGAAATGGAAGTATATTTTGAAAGTATTTAATGTATCATTGATTTTGAGAGGTTAAAGTTTTATAACTTAGAAAAGATGTTCTATTAGAAGGATTGATTCCTCCAAGTGAGGATGAATATATGTATAAGAGAAAGTCATTGAAACACTTATGTTTTGATACATTACATTGATGATATTATTTTATGAAATGCAATTTAAATTCTCTTTATTTCATTTGGAAGAGTTATGAGAAATGTTGCCTTTGCGGAAACCTATTTATAATGGTTTGAATAAATTTAGAACACTCTTAATTTCTCTTTAATGCTGTGTTAAATGGTTTGAAAATTAATCTTAATTTTCTGAGTGCTACATCCACATCATCTCCTCCTTACCATCTCATTTGCCACATGTCAAGATGTGAGGGCTTGTGAGTTCTCAACTCACCCCAACCCTTGATCTTGTCCATCATGGTCTGATCCTGACCCTCCATTGTTTAGAGGCACTTCCCCTAAAAAATGGTGAAATTTTCCCTCATTTGCAACAATCAATCCATCACTTTTGCATCCAAGCACACTTAGCAATCAACCAAGCATCCAAACATTCCACCATTGTTGTAGCACCATTTGAGCTCACATCTTGCATCCATTCAACTACCCATTTGCACCATTGAGTTCCTCATCATCTCAAGATCATTTAGAGGTTTTAAGCTATTTTTCCAACAAAGGAGCACATATTCAAGCAATCAAAGGGCCAACCAAAGTCATAAACTCAAACAAGGTAAAAGGTTCCATTTTCTTGCATTTTTTTTGAGTTCATCTTAGGCCTAATCTTGAGTGTTTGTCTTGTGTTTTTAATCTTTGCATTAGTTTTTTAACTTTAGTAGATTAAATTCATTCGCACATATTTCTGGCACACCCAGTGGGACCCACATCACAGGTCTACGTTCACTATTTGTTGTTTTAATTTTGCAGGTTTAGATTTTTATACATAGGGGCAAATTCACCCTGAGGGTGAACTCACTAGTTATAGAGGTGAAACTGCATTCGACAAAGGCGGACACGATCTCGCCATTCTATGAAAAGGGGCGGATTTGAGACAAAAGGTGAGATTGATTAGTACAAAGGCAGGTATGCAGAGGACGACCAGGAACAAGTGATAGTGCTGATCACTGAGGCAACTATGAATTCACCTGTCCACTTGAATAGACGTATGCAAATTCTCCTATCCCTAAAAATAGGCGATCCCGATCTTCATACACAAGCGAATTAGTCCTATACAAAGGAGAACTTGAAGTATTCTAGAACCCTTAATTTTTTGATTTGAGCTTCAATTTGATTATGATTTCAACTACTAATCCACTAACTCGTTTGTCTGTGAGTGTGTGATTTTACTAACATTACACAATGAATCATTTTTCCAAGACCGGTGGCATTAAACGATTGACATATCTTCTGCAGGATGATCAGTCAAAGAACCTAGTTAGCTTTTTATGTGTGTCATTTTTTCCATACTAATTTAGGCACATGTAGCTTAATTAAAGGGTCAATTTACATTGTTTGTTGTGTTTGGGAGCAATTTGTTGACGTATCCACTCCCCTTGCACCTTCCAATGATCATGGGTGACAAGAAATCATAACTTGTTCTAGTTCAGTCCAGTCTACCTAGGAAGTGATAGTGCATCTAAGCTCTCCCCTTGCACTATGTGTGAGCCTAAGGACCAGTCAAAGTGTCTAGTATTTCCTTCCCTTAGTGGGACTTGCCTAGGATTTCGTTACCCAAGGGACGATCCCAACCATGCATTACTGACGAGGTATATAAAGGGGGAGAACTAAAGTTGTACCCCAATCTAGTCACGTCGTGTCTAGCGAAGCATCAAAGTTAGGGTGATACTTAGATAAGATGTGCATAGTTGGTCCAAGTTTCCAGTACCTCGTCGAGGCTCCAGATCCACACTTATGACAGGCTAGTGTTTATGATTGTGCCTCATGTACCTAGCATATATCGAGGATGCACGAGTTAGTCTATATAGCCTAGATAGAGACTCGTGCTTTAGTTGCAGCTTGGTGTAGTGCAGGGGATGCACACCATACCCCAAAGTTACTCACCATGTACTCCCTTGGGTTGAGATAGAAATCCTCGTGGTGTACTATGATAGTCTTTGAGAGAGAGTGTGAAGGTGAGCCAGTGGCGTCTATTGATGAACCTATGCTACTAAATCACTAGCTATCCGCCTTTGTGAGAAAGGGTGATCCAAAGAACCATCCTGATATCATGGAGTATTAACCTTGGGTTGTCTACCCAAGGTGATGGGCTTACATCAAGTTTGCAAACATTTAATACTAATTTTAGGATTGTGCTACCTAGCATGTTTTCTTTGTGAGATACTAGTGCTTATTATCAGACTAAGTCAATTCAACCTTTATGTTTGTTGTTTTCCATGTTTTATGTCCTTTTCCATAGTCTGCCCCTACCCTCAGTGGCAAATTTACTTCTCATAGAGGCGAATTTGCATTGTGGATAGGCGATTCTGCCTAGTAAAAGGGTGATTATATGTCTAAGTCTAGTCTAGGTCATCCATTTAGGTGAGTTCATCTTTTTTAGAGGTGAATTTTCCTGTGGGTCCCTTTCTTAGGTGACCTTGAGTTTTCCTGTTCCTTGGATAGGCAAGTCTACCCAACCCTTAGGCGAGTCTGCGTCGAGTCCATATCCTTCGAGTCTGCCTGTGTTCCCCTAGAATAGGCGATCCCATCTGTAATTCCTTGGGTGAACCTGCTATCCATAGGGGTGATCCTACATCTTGTTTGAGTCTTTCCTGTCCATACACCTCTTAGAATAGGTAAACCTATTGTCTGCAAGGGTGAATCTGCGTCTGCCTGTGTCAACCTCATCCGTATAGTTTAAGACTTAGGTGATCTTGTCTATCCTATAAGTGATCTTGTTTTAGGTGTTTTAGTTTTCATCTGTACTGTTCAAAATATAGGTGATCTCATCCTTAGATAAGCAAATTTTCTCAACACAGAGGTGAATCCATTGACCTTAGATAGGCAAATTTTTCACCTGGAGGGGTGAATTTTCACTACATAGAGGCGTATGCATTTCCCATACAAAATCCAGAGAGTTAACCCTTCTGGTCACTGAAAGCCTATCATTTTTTGAGTCTGTTGCCCTGATCAAAAAAATTTTATCACCATTCGTCCGCTCGTAATTATTGCTTTAGTTCATCTGCATTTTCCAAAATTCATCAATCCATCGATCAAATCATGTAGGTGCATCATAGAACATCCCTAGATTTCATATTCATTCTCGATTCATCAATCCCAATCCCCTAGACTTTGTTTTAGAGGTTTTTATCCAAGTTGTCTTAGGTGTCTAATCTTGATTGTCATCCTTTGCACTTACTTAGGATTGCTATCCATCCTGAGTCAATAATCATCGATGACCCAATCAATCTACTTCCATCTTGAGATAGATTTGGTGTCGTTAACATCCTTCTCATCTAATCCGATCATCAACATCTTACGTTATCTAGTTCAACCTCTGAACTTGGTTTAGAATCAACCTCATCATCCAATCCAATAGATCATCTAATCCAATTGATCATCCAATCCTATCAATCATCTCATCCCGTCAATCAATCTAATCAAATCCAATCCCATCGAATATTTAATCATCCGATTAATCAATCCATCATCTTATCCAATCAATCCTTTAATCATCACTTAGGTCATTCATTTAAGTGAATCCTAGAGTGTAGCATCATCTTAGTTAACCTAGTAGTTTTGCATTCTCATGCCCATTACCACCCGATCGCAAGCAAAGAAACTCATGGCTAAACAACAGGCTCAAGGTACCCATCCTCACATTCCCCAAGATCCCACCAATGGTGGCTCATTGCAATCCAATACTGGAATCCACACTATGTCACCTCCTACTAATGAGAGCATGGTCAATCAACCAGAAGTCATAGTGCATGAATATCTTAGCAATCCTGTTAATGTCCAAATGACGAATCGTCTCCTCAATGAGCATGGAGATAAGATCCTTTCCACATTGCTCCTCAAGGGTTTCAAGCCACTGTTGGGGTTTGATTTATCTAAGTATGTCAATATCACACCTCCTACACCCCCAGTGTTGCAAGACCCTCAAAATTCACAAAGTAACCCAAGCAATTCATACATGCCTAAAGGTCCACCATAGGAGGGTTGGTATCAACCTAGATTTGGTAATGTTGTGCTTTATCAAGTTGTACCACCTCCTCGGGTTCCAATTTTAGTTATGGGAGCACCTGATCCAAATATTTCACAAGGCCTAAATCCTAATCATCCTTTTGCTTTTGGTATGCCATAGAGTCTCCCCAATCTGCCAAGCATGAACATCCCATAAAGCTCAACTCCCATATTGTCTGCACCACCTCTTCCACCTAACCAACTAGGTCAACCATTAGTGAATGTTGGGGGAAATCCTTTTGTTGCACCACCTCCACCTCTAGGATCTACACCTGCATCTAACTTACCGCCACCTCCATTCACATCTCAATAATCGCCTCAAGGAAATATCCCATCCTTGCATCAACCTTAGGGTAACCCACAGTAGGCAACACCATCGCAACCACCTTACCAACAAGTATCACAAAAACCTCCATCTCAGCCTCTACAACATGCCACCATTCCATCTCAACCCCCACAAAACACCTCAATTCCTTCACAACCTCCACATTAAGCACATGTTACATCACAACCTCAGCAACAACCCTCACACCAACCACAAGTTGTCCCATCACAAGCCCCTGAACAAACGAAGATGTCCACTCACTAGACAACTTCATCTTATTAGTTTCCTCCTCACCAACCACAAGTCCCTCAACAACATCAAATTCTATCTTGACCTCTTTATCAACAACCACCATCTTATCAACAACCACCTACACATACACAAGTCCCGACACAAATGCTAGGAAACCCTACTGCTCAATACCTATACCACCCCCACAACACATATAATGCATATGCTACCCCATCCAATCCTAATCCCACTTATTACAATCCTCAACAATCCTATCAACCTTCATCTTACACAAATCCCCAACAATCGTAACTGAATCCTTATCACCATCCATCCAATCCACAATAGCCTCCATGTGTTTCCCAACAACCAACTATTGCTTACAATTACTAGTCCAATCCATATTACTCCCAACAACAACCATCGTATCAATAGGGTGCCTCCACCTCCTATTACCAAGAACCTCGTTCATATCAACAGGGTGCCTCTACTTCGTATTATCAGGCCCCGCCAACCTATCAACAATCTTACACCAACCCACAACCCACATATCCCAATCAATATCAACAGACCTCCTCAAATCAACCTCTTCCATCATACGATTAAACCTTCCCAACCTCGTCCACATCATATCAACAATATGCTCCTTATAATCAATCTAATCCGACCAATCCTTTGTCATCCACACCTGTTAACAAGGAGTGGGAAGAAATAAAAGCCATGCTAAAAGACTTGCAAGTAGGGACCTCCAAAAATTCTTTTAGATTTGAAGAGATTTTCTCATATCCATTTGATCCCTCGATTTCACTTGTTCCTTTTCCTAAGCATTTTGAAATTCCAAAGTTTGATAAATACAAAGGAACCAAGGATCCGAAGAACCACCTCCAGGAATTCTATACACACTATCAAGAAGTCCTACATAATGGCAATTATCTCTTGTAGTTATTCCCTAGGAGTCTAACAGGGGTAGCTCTAGATTGGTTTATGGGTCTTCTGAAGGGATCAATCTCTTCTTTTGTAGATCTTTCAAAGAAATTTGTTACACACTTCTCCTTTAGCCTGGAGAAGGACATAAATACCTTCTAAAAGAAAAACAATGTGAGGGAGAAACCTTTGCAAGCTACCTCCAAAGGTGGTGCTCCTTGGCTAGTCGGTTGAAATCCCATCTTAGTGAGAAGGACATGGTGACCATTTTCATAGTGAATACCCATCTAGATATGGAACATAATATCAATCTTCATTGTGTCAACTCTTTTAGAGGTCATAGAAAAAGGTACTATCATTGAGAGTGTGCTCATTGCTAAGGGACAAGTCAAATTTTTTAATCTGGATAAGGATAAGTCATTTGGAGATAAGTCTCGCTACTGGAACAAAAATAAGAATGCTATCAATGATGGTGTCACTGTTACCAAGAATTTCCAAGTAGCCAACACCTCACAAGGTCGCAATACGTCCCTAATCAACCATCGGTCTCTAATATCATATTAGTACCACAGGGGGCACCATGTTCTCCCCAACAGTCCAATCAACAAAGTCAAGGGAACAATAAATGCTCATTCACTCCTTTGGGGGAATCTTTAAGTGTTGTCTTGAATAGGCTCCTCCAAGTGAGTTATCCATTCAGTTATCCCATGACTAAGCCTTTTGATGAGTCCAAACCAAAGACCACCTGGTATAGGGAAAACAAGTACTGTGATTTTCACAAGATCAAGGGTCATTCCACTAACAAGTGTTAGGAACTTAAAACATATATACAAGCTCTCATAGATCGAGGAAATATAGTAGTTGATGCTAATTAGGCGACCTCATCCAATGCCCAATTGCAAATATATCAAAATTCTTTCCCAAAGCATAACTGGGGTGCTAGTATGTCTAATGCTAATCTTGGGTCAAGCAATAACAATAACCAAAATAACAACACAAACAATGTTAGCTATAAGAATGTACCCTATAACTATGATGGAATAGTTATGTGCATTAGCCAAGTAGAGCCTCACGTATCCATGATTCATGTTAAAGGAAAAGAACCACAATGTGCTTTCATGACTCATCACACCCACATAATTGTTCCTAGAGCTTCCACGTCATCCTAGCCAACTCCTGTAAGCTCTCAATATAATATTCTTGATCACCTTGGAAAGACTCCTGCCCAAATATCCATCTTGGATTTGCTTAAGTCTTCCCCCCTCCATTAAGAAATACTCACTAAAGCTTTGTAGGATACCCACGTGCCTAATGATATAGATCCTTCTCAATTTCAAGCCTTGGTAGGACATATTCCATCCACATATTAGCTAGGATTCAGTCAAAATGTTATGCCTTCCATCGATTCGAACCATAGCCTTCCCCTTCACATCAAAGTCCTTGTAGCCCATCATAAAGTGAAAAGGGTCTTGGTAGATAATGGCTTTACCCTCAACCTCTACACACTAAAGTTCATAAAATAGGTAGGGTATACCCACACTAACTTAAATAATCAGGTCATCACTATCAAAGCTTATGATAATGTAGAGAGAGACTCTGAAGGAATCATTTGTCTTCCTATTCAGGTTGGCCCCATTGTGCAGTATATCACGTGCCACATCCTTGATCTGGACCTCCCATACAATCTCCTCCTTTGCTGCCCATGGGTCCATGCCATGCAGGCCGTCCCATCCACCTACCATCAATGCCTGAAATTCTAATTCAATGGGATGGAAGTAACCATACATGTTGATCCACAACCCTTTGCATATTGTTTTGCATTAGAAGCTTCCTTCCCTCACTCTCACTACTATCTAGGAGTTCAAGTGGGGGAACCTCATGCATCATCTTCTAATCCCTCTTCCAATCCATCATCCACAACATCATTTATTCCATCCTCCACATCTGAATCCACAATCACTAAAGTCTAGATCATAGATAAAGGTTGTGGTGAGTATGAGATGCACACAACTCTAAATTTGAAAACCATGCCACCATCTCCTTGTACTTATGGCCAACCTTCTCAACCCACACCAAAAGAAGAAGAGAAGACAATAACACTCAGTTGTAAGAATGTGGGGTCTAGCACTTTCCGATCTCCTAGAACATGACAAGATTAGCTAGATGATGATACCAGTCAGTGGATATACCGAGAAGAGCCTAAGCCTTCGCCCCCTCTTATTGAGTATTTCCAAGAGACTTATCCTCATGCATCCAAGTTAGCTAAAAAATACAATTATCAAGGGGGAGGCCTTGGCATAGAAGAACAAGGAAGATTGCAGCTTGTTGACACACCTGTGTGACCTAGACATTTGGGCTTAGGCTATGATACAAAGAAAAAAGGGTCTTGCACCATCAACCAGTACCTTCAATAATATCAATGCGAATAATGATTTCCTTGAGGACATACCCAAGGAAGAGGCCATCATACTCGCATACGATGACGTTGATCTTCCATCCATGTTTGATTGCCTATCCATCTTTACAATCAGCCTTTCCCTTGGCTATCCTGACATCATTGATTGGGACTTATGAAGTAGTGCACCTATTGATACCTTTCCTTCAGTGGAAACTTACATGCATCTCATGGGATTAAGGGAAGATGAACACCCTAACTGCAAAAGTAAGAAGAAACAACATAAAAAAGGGTCATCCTATGGAAAACAAATAAACGTGGTATGAGTGGTAGCCCATGGAAGAAAATAGGTGAATGAACTACTAAAAAGGTTAAATAAAGGGTAAAAACTACCCAAAATTTATAAAGGTAAATAGGTGCAAAAGTTCAAAATTATAAATAGTAAATTTGAAAAATTATTATTTACCTTTTGCATGCTTGGCAGCTGACTAGACAAGAGAGAGAGAGAGAAAGAGTGACGAGGATGGCTGACGAGAGCAATGATGAGGGATTCATGGATGATGAGCTCATCCACCGAGGTGAGGAGCTACGCTAGTACTACTACTACCAAGTAGTACCCCGCTAGGTAGGATTCAAATCCCACTTTGTGATTTGATTTGACTTTTTAAGCATAATTTAATTTGGGATTCAGGTAGATTAGGGCATAGATTCACCATAGATGGGAACATTCACTCGTCCACAAGGAAAATTCACCTGTCTAATAGGGCTGGCAAGGGAAAGGGGTGAGGTTGCACTTTGTAGGGGTGGGTGCGCTGGGGAGGGGAAATTTTGAAATTGCCTCTCCAGGAAAAGGGGCGTAAATGCATAATGCAAAGGAAAAATCACTAAGGAGGGGTGATTTCGAAATCACCTCTCTGAGCAGAAGGGTGAGATCGCGCAACACAGGGGTGGATTCACTAGGATAGGTGAATGAAAATTCACTGAAACTAGAAAAAGGATGAAAGTGATTTCACCAAAAGGGAAAACAGGTGGATTCAAATCCACCCATCGGTGGAAAATGGTGAGGGAAAATTTTCTACTCAAGAAGGAAAAGACTCAGGGGAAAATATGAAATCACCCATTGGGGAAAAAGGGCGAAGGAAACTTCACCTCTGAGGGAAAAATGGGCGGATTCGTACCTAGACAAGGAAAGGGAAGATTCGCTTAGAAGGCAGGAAAATTCACCAAAGGATGACCAAGGGGTGAGCACACTGGCTAGACAGGAAAATGTGTCGAGAAAGGGAAAAGGGTGAATTTTACTTATACAGAGGTGGAAAATTTGACAACATATGCAACAATCCTACCTATGCCAATGATCCATGGTCACGGGAATAAATCACCCCTTGTGTCACCTCCAACACAGTTGAATTCCTCTCCTGCATCCTTAGTGACTCAAAGTTCTTCATCCATACAAAATGATTTGTAAACTTTTCTCATATTTTCATTTCTTTTTTATCATTTTCCTCCCTACCCCAGGCTTGGCACTTAGTTAGTTGGGCCCGTACTCGACTAGTGGAGGAGAGTCTATAGGCAGTGTTCGGACTAGTGGAGTTGCCAATCTAGGGGAGAGAGCTAGACCTTGATGCATGTCTAGGATTACATGTACCATCCCTGCCATTATACCTCTGTGGATTGATTAGCAGGATCTGGTTATTAGATAGGAGTGGATGCTTCTATAGCCTCAAGATTATTGAGGTTGTTAGACACATCATTGAGAGGAGAGAGGGGGAGTTTGCATGGGAAGCTTGTGTACTAGAAAAAATTTATATGGATATGCATGTCATGTGTTACAGATGAGGTTTGAGTGTCACCCATGTGACACTACTACAGGTGTGGGCATGGGAGCACATCAGTGTGGTTAGGTCGGATATATTGGTGGCTAGAGTCAGAGATGAGATGCTGCCAGTAGCATACTAGTGGGGGATGGAGTATGGATTTAGACTACATTATTAGTTAGTGGGGGATTTGGAGGGATGGCGGAGGAGACTGGAAAGTTTGAGATTAGAGGACATCACGTGGAGACTGTACCTGGCACAAAGCTTCCATGGGTGGAGGGATGATGACAGGAGGTACAAAGGTTATTTCTTTTCAATCTATTACCTAATTGGATGAGATCCATTCATTATGGAGCTCCATAGACCGGACATGGCCACACAATAGTTTGGGATTTAGTAGGATATCTCTGCAGGGCTGTAGAGATTTCATAGGATCACGAGGGAGCTGATAGCATTATGGGGAGAGTCGATTACAGCTGATTATGCATGGGTGATGTGGGATTAGGTCCTACTAACATAGTACCCATGGAGAGGTGGGCTAGTAGACACAAGGACAACAATGTGCTATTCAACATGGTGGGCAGAGGGGAGGTCAGGGCAAATTATGACTGTACAACCAATTGTGGGTGCCTTGGGGTATGGTTCAGATGATGAGAAGAGGCTAGCCACATAATAGAGGAGGAGGAAGAGAGGAGGATGACAGAGGAGAGGGGGTGATAGAGATGCAGAGATGGAGAAGGCCAGAGGAGAGGGAGAGGAAAGAGGAGAGGGGTAGGAGATGGAGGTGGATGCTCTAGATATACACCCCTTGGCGATAGTGTCGTATGTATTGCCACCACTTGAGGATCTCACAGTTCTACTCATAGGGGCCTTGGAACGATTGAGGATTATAGAGCACAAACTCAGGGAGTCTAAGGAGGACAGGGATAGATTTTAGAGTGAGGTAGGAAGATTGCAAGTGGAGGGAGATAGGGATTATGAGGCCTTGGAAGATGAGGCATCATGAAATGTACAAGAGGCCCATGCAGAGAGAGATGATCTAAGGAGGTAAGTAGCAGAGATGCAGAGGGGGTTGGAGGAGATGAAGAGGGAGAGGGATGAGTTGAGGAGGGAGGGAGATGAGCTCTGAGACAGGATAGAGTGTGCAGAGGTGGCCATGGGGGACAGGGGATATGCTGGAGAGAGCAGAGGCATAGGTGCAGGCCATGTAGGGTGAGAGGGATGTGGCAGTACAACAAATGTCTCAACTACAGGTGTAGGTGGATCAGATGAGGATGACTCAGGATGCATGGGAGTAGGAGAGGAAATTGATCACAGGGCTACAGGATAGGTACAAGATTAAGAGATACCTAGCAAGGGCTCAAGAAACAAAGGTGGCATATTTGACAATGTATTCATCCTAGGCTTGGAAAATTCACATCTATATAAGGAAAATTCACCCTTTTCCCTTTCCTGGTGTTGGAACCAGAATTTTCATAAAAAAAATTCTAAGGATTTTATTACTTGAAATCAAAATTCATGCCATCATTTTCATAAAAAGTCACTCTATTGCCATCTGTGAAGCCAAAATAGCCTTTTACCACCATACCGCTACCACATTGGTCACCTTTTATAACCCTCATCTCATACCTCCTTACCACAACCTCTTGCAAAATTGCTTGTGGTATCATGATAAAGGAAGCTAACACTATATCCTTTTACTGCTATATTGTAGAGGGTTAAAAGCTTAGCCCACGGTAGAGCGGTATAATGATCAATATTAACAAAAGGAGGCTGCTATACCATGAAGAGATGGAACACAACTCATGGTAGAGCAGTGAGACGAAGAGCAGTGATGAAGGGAAACCACTATACCATGGAGGGTTAGAATATAGCCCACGATAAAGTGATATAAAAAGCAAAGTAATGGGAGGACACCATGGTACTGTAGGAAGGAGAAAGATAGCCCGCGGTATAGTGATATAGTATGAACTAAGGGTACACCGCGGTACCATGAGGAAGACAATGGTGGTGTGTGGTAGAGTAGTATAATAAAGAAAGGTAACAATATGTACTGTGATATTGTAGGGGAGTAAAAAGTGATGCAAGGTAACATGGTAAAGCAACCATTGAGACATTTAAAGTAAGATAGTCACATCAATCAACTTTGAAATATGAAATTGAGATCAATGTAAAATATTTGAATCATGAGAATTTTGATTCAAGAGTTAATGCAGCTTGGTGTGAAGGTAAAAAAAGTAGGTTGAGATTTCTCGTTCATAGTAGTAGAGACTAAGTGCAGATGAGCTTGGGGTGTAGAAGTGAAAGGAATTCTTCAAGGAAAATTATATTTCAGGTAAGCTCTATTCATCACTCCTTAATTTTTATAAATGGCGTCAAATAAATCAGAAGTAGGAGCTAAGAAAGATGAACCTAAAGCTAGTAAACCCTCTTTACAGTCTCCATTGCTTACTTTACTACCTGGGTCAGTAGATAAGGGGTCAAAGAAAGTTTTTAGAGACTCAGCTCAGGGATGTAGAGACCTTATTATTCCTCAATTTGGGTGGAATTTGTACTGGTATTTTTATAGAAACAGAAATGACAAGGTCCCGACATCAAACCCATGGACCCTTGACTTGGCCAAATTGATAGTTCCAAACATTTTCATTGACATTGAGCTGATTAAAGCCCTTTCCAATAGATATCATTCCAAAAAAAAGATTGTTAGGCTCCTAGATGGTGGGTGTTTAGTAGATGTTTCAAGGGAAGCCATTATTAAGTGTTTTAACCTAAATAAACAAGTTGTTACAGAAGTGAATTTGGGAAAATTGGAACAAGAGTAAAAAAGGTTAAGAAATTATAGGAGTGATGAGCTTCCTTTGCACATGAAAAGGGGTGATAATAACATAATACATCCCATCCCCTCCTCAAAAGTAGAACCTTTTCCAGTATCCAATTTTTAGGTTTACTTCAAGAATACATATCATGCATTGTGTTATGTTCTTGGAATAGATGCCGAGGATAACATGACAATAAGATTGATGAGGATGTCTATGATCATTCAACATCTGGACTCAAATGTTGAATTTGATTTTTCTTCTATGATTGAAGAACAAATTCATGAGGGCTTGTTGTAGGTCAAAGAGGCTAAGGCTCCCATGTCTTTTAGGAAATATTCTTTGTTATGTAATTTGATTTTGTATCAAAATGAAACAAAATGGACTAAGAGGATGAAATTATGCATACAAGAGAATGGAGTTAGACTCCCTGTACAAAATCGGTGCTACATTTGGGACAATAGATGCACAGAGTGTGATTTTGTTGTGTTTAGGGATGATTTTGTTGTTAGAATGATTTTTTCCCTTGGTTTTTCAACACCAAGGTTGCCATAGTCTTTGATGAATGTCATGAGGCCAATGCAGTACAAGCCAGACTAGGGATTTACACATAATTATGCTGATTCCTAATGCCACAACATAGTATCATCAAGGTGTACGGTTGTGACCAAGCACCACATATTTTGCCAAAATTTGTGCCTGCTAGAATATGCTTTTTGGATTTTATGTGGTAGATGCTTTGGATGGAGCATGATCTAATGAGGAATTAGAGAAAAGGCACATTCTTGCCTGATTTAACAGTGTTTGAATAGTTGTCAGTTGGATCAGACATGTTAGAGGAGCTACAAAGATTCATGAGGGTCAACTGCCCCCTCAAGTCCGGAAAGAAAGAATATGTGACCCAGAAGGTCACATTAATATGATCAAAAGGACTTTGCTTACAAAGAGGGAAATATCTCATGCATTTGACCCTGAGGAAGATGTGATAAGGAATTTGGTATATTTTGTAGATGTATTCTAGACAAAAATGAGATGGATAATAATGATGAGATGGGAGGGAAAAAAGAAGGAAAAGAATAAGAATTTCAAGGGGTTCTTTACTAAGGAACCCAATCTTCTAAAAAGGATGCAGTTGATCCTTGGAAAGTTTGATGAATTTTATAAGATGGCCCAATATGAAGGGTTGATTCCACTTCTTGAACCCCAACAACCATCACACAAAGCATTCACATCTCATACACCACCACCATCACCAGCGCATCCATCCCCTCCATCTCCCACACTTGAGCCTCAGGCCAAGAAACAAGAAATTGAGTCATTAGTTGATTATGGCTTGAGTGGTGAGGAAAAGGAAGAATTTTTGACTCTAACTGAGATGAAGGTTGTGGCAGAGCAGTAGAAAATTCAAGAGCCCCATGATCCAAAAATTGGAATATCAGAGGAAGCTGCTGATGAAATTCAGGATGATGAGAGGGTGGTTGCCTCTCTAAGGTTTATGGAGGATGGAAATTTCATTCATACTAGTGAATTTAAAGATTTTTGGATCAAGATGAAAATGAAGTAGTTTGATGAAAGGTTAAAGATCAATCTCATTGGGGCTGATGATTTAAAACAGGCTGAATTTCATGCCCAAACATTGGAAAAATTAAATATTGACAATATCAATGTTACCCCCCAAGAAGCAAGAGAATTAGTGTTGAAAAGTGACATGTTGATCATACTAGGGATGGAGTTATCTAAGTTGTTTCTTTTGGATAAAATAAGAGCACAAGATGATCCAATGTTAGTTGCAGAGTTTGACTCAGAGGAAGGTGTATCGGGAACAGGGTATAACCCTACCACTCAAACCCTTGACTTATGGACAAAGCAAAAGAGCACAAGGAAGCCCAGACTCTTAGATGTGGTGCAAGAAATGAGGGGGCAAGCCATGGTGAGGACAATGAAGGATACAAAACCTACAAAGGCTACAACCATAACTATGCATTCAACAATGTTCACCAAAGATGTGGTGGAAAACATGGAGAAGAAAATAATTGAATATGAGAAAAGATTGAAATTGTCAAATGATGAAGTAAATAAATTGTTTATTGAAAATGTCAAGTTGAAACAACAATTACATCAAGCTACAATAGTGAGGGGGGATGAGATAGTTGTTTATCACCCACCTATTCAAGCTGAAGACCCACAGATACAACAGATGAAAGAATAAATTGTTAAGTTGAAGAAGTACGATATGGAAGATGTCAAGCATCACATCCTAGATACCTTGAGAAAAATATTGGAGCATAGAATTGAGATATTGAAGGAAAATATAGGTGGAGTATATGGGATCTTTAGTAATCTAGTTAAAGCTTTGGAATAGATAAGTGCTAATTCCCCTATCCTAAAGGAACTCCATAAGAGGTGGTAGCTCACTTATCACATTCTAACTATTCTATGCAAGGCAACACAAAGGGATCCAGATGCCCCTTCAAGACTCAAGCCTACTCAGGAAATAGTGAAGGTGGTAATTGAGGAGCACAAATATTTAATAGATATGAAGAAGAAGGTGGATAATAGAAGGAATGCATTTGATTCTATAAAACACATCTTCAGCCCTTCAGTTATTAAAGATGATAATCAACTAAAAGGTGTGGATGAATGGAAAGGTGAATTTGATCAAATAGTTTCTCAGTGCTTGACACACATACAAAATGATCGGGATATCAACCTTGACAGATTTCATACTTTTCTCGATGGGATTGTGATACTAGACAATGGATACATGAAATTCATGGTAGATGTTAGGAACCTGGTTGATAATAGATGGAAGGGTCACCTCACGAATTTCACTACTGCTTAAGAATTCAAATGGCCAAATGATTTGACAATAAGTAAATGGCAAGAGAAGTATCTGGGTTCGGACGAGGATTGATCATCATCATTACAAGGAAAGATTGATCATATAGTAAAGGATTTGCATAGGTCTTAGATGACCATGGGTTCCTTACTCAAAGACTAACGGATTGGCACATGTTGGTTGTTTAGTTATTTTAGTTATGTTTTATTTCGTAATTATATTTTGTTACCAAAAGAAATGACCTTTGGTTTGAATCTTATTGCCTCTCATATAAATACGAGAGACCAAGACCAAAAGGAGGCATTAGATTAGATATAAGAAAATAGGCGAATGGGGATAACTACAATGTTTTCATCACAAAAGACCAGGATGCATGTGTAAATTTTGAAGAAGTTAGTGAAAAATCTTTGATTTGGTGGCACTGTGTTGGTATCAATTGTTTGTTGAATTAATTGAAGATATTATCAGGTTGTCTCCAAGGTTGATATTTCTCTATTATTTAAATTGATATATCACGTATATATTCAATTTATTGATACACATTTGTTGTATTTGTGTGGTATGATCAATTGGTTCTTTTCAAGCAAAGATTAAATCCTTTTAGTCATTCATAGTAATTTGGGAAGTGTCATTTGAATCACTAAGAAGAATCTAGTAATTACATTTTTGCATGTTTGTACGAGTTATAAACTAATATTGGTATGCCAAACAATTATAATTTCTACCAAATACAAGCCACTCATCTCATACTTTCACTTGACTCCATATACCCAACAAGGCACTGGTCTCACCCATTTTATTTATTTAGTTTTATTTGATTCATTTCAAAACCTCACATATGTTAACTGAACATATTAAATCTTACCTTGATATTGCTTATACAATTCATACCAAATATGTTTGCATGTCTCCAATTCCAATTTCCATTGTGGAAAGATTGCTTAAGTAGGAAACACATTGTTTAAGTTTTCTCTACTTGCATAGGTATACCCACCTAGGTCTAGCAGATCCTAAAGAGAAGAAGGCTCAAATTCATCATTTGGCCTTATACGTTAGCCAAAAATGTATCAAGAGACTAGCAACCTCTTGTGGTTTCAAATAAATGTTTTTGAGACCTAACACCTGGCATCGGAAATGAATGCAAGAATTTAATCTAGTAAAGTGAAAAAACTAATGCAAAGATTAAAAACACAAGACAAACACTCAAGATTAGGCCTAAGATGAACTCAAAAAAAATGCAAGAAAATGGAACCTTTTACCTTGTTTGAGTTGATGACTTTGGTTGGACCTTTGATTGCTTGAATATGTGCTCCTTTGTTGGAAAAATAGCTTAAAACCTAGCTCTGAATGATCTTGAGATGATGAGGAATGCAATGGTGAAAATGGGTAGTTGAATGGATGCAAGATGTGAGCTCAAATGGTGCTGCAACAATGTGGAATGCTTGGATGCCTGTTTGATTGCTAAGTGTGCTTGGATGCAAAAGTGATGGATTGCTTGTTGTAAATGAGGGAAAATTCCACCATGTTTAGGGGAAGTGCCTCTAAACAATGGAGGGTTAGGATCAGGCCATGATGGACAAGATCAAGGGCTGGGGTGAGTTGAAAACTCACAAGGCCTCACATCTTGACATGTGGTAGATGAGATGGTAAGGAGGAGATGATGTGGAGGTATTACATTGTACCTTGGTATTTGGAAAAGATTTCCTCATAAAGGAGGTCCTTTTCCACATGTGGGTGAGAGGACATGTGAGAAATTAAAAATTACTCAAATATCCACATGGGGATGGGAGAAAAAATTTAAAATTCTTTGAAATGCATTGGGGGATTAAATGTGAATTAAAAATTTACATGGGGAAGGGGTTGCCTTCTCCAAAAGGAGAAAGCATTTAATAAGGTTGACTTAGGACACATGCCATAAATGACATGGAGATTAGGTTGGTCTAATCAGATAATTAAGGTTGTACAAACATGGGATTAGGCAGGTTAATAAAAAATTAGGGGCAAGTGGGAGATTATGGAGGATGTGACAAGGGGAGAGAAAGAATGAATTTAAAAATTGATTTAAATTCATAAAGGAAAAATGACTAAATTAAATAAATTGGGGTATTTATTTAATTTAGAGAAGAAAGGGGGGATAAGGTATTTAATTGATTTATTAAATACATTAGGGACATTAGGTTGCAGGGTTATATTAATGAAATAATAAATTATTTAATTAATGCGGATGAAGGATGCGAGACAATTAAAGAATAAAAAGGGTGAATTTGACCATATGGGGGTGGTCAAATTTAGGTGTCTACATTTTTCCCCTCTTTGAAATACTTTTAGAATAACTATATTTCAAAGAAAAATAAAATACAAACGACTCAATAGAGGAAAGGAATGTTAGATGATGCCCTAGTGTTGCGGGGGAAAACTGAGTGCAGAAAAAGTTGTGTAGGCTATCTAATCATAAAAAATGAAGGAGAATGCTCTAGTGTCATAGGGGAGTGGATAGGATTGAAGAATGGAGGAAAATGGTAGGGTCAGATGGAAGAATGGAGGAAAATGGCAGGGTATGCCCCCTTGAGAGGGCAGATGGGGAAGAAAAAGGGGCCCCAGGTGACTTCTTGATACAAAGAAACAGAGGGTACCACACGATAAAGTGTGAAGAACCATGAAGAATGGATTTTGAACAGAGGAAAATGGATAAACGTGGTGCGAATGACAACCTGCAGAAGAAAAGAGGTGAATGAATTAATAAAAAGGTTAAATAAAGGGTAAAACCTACCCAAAATTTAAAAGGCTAAATAGGTGCAAAAGCTCAAAATTATAAATAGTAAATTTGAAAAATTACTATTTACCTTTTGAACACTTGGTAGCTGACTAGAAAAGAGAGAGAGAGAGAGAGAGAGAAAGAGTGAGGAGGATGGCTGATGGGAGTGATGATGAGGGATTCATGGATGATGATTACATCCACTGAGGAAAGGAGCTACGCCAATACTACTACTATAGAGTAGTACCCCGCTAGGTAGAATTCAAAATCCCACTTTGTGATTTGATTTGAATTTTTAAGCATAATTTAATTTGGGATTCAAGTAGATTAGTTGACAAATTCACCATGGATGGGCACATTTTCCCATCCACAAGAAAAATTCACTTGTTTGATAGGGCCAGTGAGGGAAAGGGGCGAGGTCGCACTCCGCATGGGTAGATGTGCTAGGGGAGGGTCAATTTCAAAATCGCCTCTCTAGGAAAAGGGGCATAAATGCATAACGTAGAGGCAAAATTGCTAAGTAGGGGTGATTTAAAAATTGCCTCTTTGAGCAGAAGTGCAATATCACACAACGTAGGGGTGAATGTGCTGGGGATAGGCGAATGTGAATTCGCCAAAACCAGAAAAAGGGTGAAAGCAATTTTTTCAAAAGGGAAAACATGCAGATTCGAATCTGCTCATTGGAGGAAAAGGGTGAGGGTGAATTCACCACTTAGGAAAGAAAAGATGTAGGGGAAAATACGAAATTTCCCCTCAAGGAAAAAGGGCGAAGGAAACTTTGCCTCTGTGGGAAAAACGGGCGGATTCATGCCTGGACAAGGAAAGGGCAGATTTGTCTAGAAGATAGGAGAATTCACCGAAATATGACCAAGGGGGGAGCATGCTGGTTGGTTAGGCGAATGTGCCAAGCCCAAGGAAAGGGAAAAGGGAAAATTTTCCTTATACAATGGCGAATTCACCAAGCTTAGGGTGAATATGTTGTCAAATCTGCCACCTCTATTGCCTGAGCCCTCGCTAGGTCTCTCTCAATCTTGAACCTATCTTGCAGCCCCGTGATCAATATCCTCTCCTACTCCCATGCATCCTAAGCCATCCTCATCTGATCCACCTACGTCTACAATTGAGATATCTATTATACTATTGCATCCTTATATAGAGGCAAAATTTCCATTCTCCATTGTCCTCTTTCTACTTTTATCCATGGTCAGTCATCAATATTTTATTGAACTATGAGGGCTCTATGCTTTCACATAGGCAAGGCTAATCTTTGATCAACCCCCGAGTCCCTAGGTCTTTAGGGTGTGTCTTGTTTTCATGTTGTGTCATGTCGTCAAGTATGTCCCTACCTAGCTAGTTATTAACAAACAAAATTCAATAGTATCAAGAGGTCTAATCAGTTTCGAGCATTCTGAGTCATGTCGATAATTTAATCTATCCTCCATCTTTGGTCTTAACAAGATGTATCCTTCCTAATCAGACTGCATCAATCCCATCCACCCTTTCTATTTTGTGGCAAAGGACATTTGAAATTTATTGTGATCTTTTGATGCTTTTGCTTTTTGTTTATCATTTGAGCTTCCTATTATACCTTGTCAGGGTCGCCACAATCCATCATATCATGGTGCACTTTGACTGGTAAACATAGGGGCATACCTTGATCTTTTGTTTGTTTTTGTCTGCTTGGTTGTCCCACGTAGTACCCATCAAGATCCCTGTGGTCTTGTGTTACATTGGGGCATCCTTTTGTGCTTGTGTTATCCCAATACCTAGCTTGACCAAGGTCCTTGTAGCTTTGGGGTGTTGGGATAGCCTTCTTGTTTGCTATGTTTGTTTTATGCATTAGACACTAATTTTCCTTGGTTTCTAATACCCTGGTGTATTTTTTCTTATGCTATAGTAGAAATCAGTGCTCTCAAAATGGAAAAATAGCATTAGGATTGCATTTCATTTATCATCCTATTGCACTACATGTACCTCCATCCATCCTTTCCCTAGCCTATGGTTAGTGGTTTTAGTTGTGCAAATACTCATCTTTCATCTTCTCTTCTTCTTAGGATTCCTTAGGTTTTGATAGGTGCAGTATCACACCCATCATTTCTCATCTTGATATTGCTATAGATTATCGCACCCATCATTCACTTAGGATTGCATTTATCATTGCATCGGTAGTACCAATGTCATCCCTGTTGTCAAATCCCTGGTCTATACCATGCAAAATGAGCAAAGCAAATGAGATTGATACATAACTATAAGGAAAAGCATAGGCAATGCTTAACAACAGATATAAGCAAGATATTTAAAAAGAAATATTTTGAAGAGTCACCCCGTAACTTCGCAAGTTCACACTTCCAAAAAAATAGAAATAGGTGAATCTAATCATTAATTAATCTTGATTGATGTCACACTAAAAACAAAAAGTAAAATTTTATCCCAAATGGCGTTCATTTCATCTCATTTTCATCTCATACCATAATCAAATCATAATAACACATCCATGACATGCATCATCAAATTAAAAGCAAATTGATTGTACAACATACACACATACATCACCACCTACATCACAAATCATTAGTCTCATATCCATAGCATATAAAGTCATGAATCATCCATCACATCCTGTATCACAAAGTGTTAGAAATCATTCATATCATCCACATAGGCATAAACATAAATCATCATAGACACATACATATATCATAATCATCAGCATCATAACCATCTACATATCTTATGATAATCCACATACACATGAACATAATAAACATCCATCACATAAAAACCACATAGTGTCGACGATGTCCATCACATATCATATAAATATCGAAATATATCATGTCCATCATATGTCCATCATAATCAATAATAAAACCATAAGCGTTCATAATGGGTCCATAATAAGTCCACCATAAAAGCATAAAACATGTCCATCAAAACCCATCAAATAACATACAGGTACATAGCTCTGGTCGAATGCAAAGACTACATCTCCCAAATGAATAAAGAATAAAGAATAAACTAATCAATGAATGAAATAATCCATATCTACTCTATACTGAGGAGTCCGTAGTCTCTGTCTCTGTATGCTTCTCATTCACTATGCACCTATCAAAAATTGGGATCATGTCTCCTTTGTCCTCTCTACCCTGAGCTACCCTCATCTGATCTCTGAGGGGAGTCTGCCTCTGAACCTCTGCCTCTGGGGGGAGTCTCACAAAAGCTGCTATATCCCTATGTGTGCATCACTCCTGAGTGGGATGGTGCTGGAATCTAGAGTGCACATCTGAAATATGGAGATACTCCTCGTGTGGGATCTAGGACTGCATGATGATAAGAAAACATATAGTAGCTTTCCTTTTTCCTCACATCTGCCACCTCTATCGCGTGAGGCCTTGCTAGGTCTCTCTCATTCTCGTACTTTTCCTACAGCCCTATGATCAATCTCCTCTCCTACTGCCATGCATCCTGAGCCATCCTCATCTGATCCACCTATGCCTGTAGTTGAGACATTTACTATACTGCCGCATCCCTCTCACCTTGCAGGGCCTGTACCTGTGCTTCTGCTCTCTCCAACATAGCCCTTGTGTCCCCCATGGCCACCTCTACACACTCTATCCTATCCTAAAGCGCATCTCACTCCCTCCTCTGCTCATCTCTCTCCCTCCTCATCTACTCCAGCCCCCTTTGGATCTCTACTACCTGCCTCCTTAGGCCATCTCTCTCTGTGTGGGCCTCCTATACATTCCACGATGCCTCATCTACCAAGGCCCCATAATCCATGTCTCCCTCTGCCCGTAATCTACCTACCTCACTCTATAATCTATCCCTGTTCTCCTCAGACTCCCTGAGTTTGTGCTCTACAATCCTCAACCAGGCGAAGGTCCCTGTGAGTAAAACCATGGGATCCTTAGGTGGCGGCGGTACATATGTCACTATCGCCAAGGGGTGTATATTTGGAGCATCCACCTCCATTGCCTACCCCTCTCCTCTCACCTCTCCCTCTCCTTTGGCCTCCTCCATCTCCACATCTCCATCACCCCCTCTCCTCTGTTAGCCTCCTCTCCTCCTCCTCTACTATGCGGCTAGCCTCCTCTTATCATCTAAACCATACCCTAGGGCACCCACAATCAGTTATATAGTCGTAATCTACCTTGACCTCCCCTCTACCCACCATGCTGAATAGTGCATTGTCGTCCCTATGTTTTCTGACCCACCTCTCCATGGGTATTATGTTAGTGGGACCTGATCCCACATCACTCGTGCATAATTAGCTATAATCAACTTTCCCCATAATGCTATCAACTCCCTCATGATCCTTTGAAATCTCTACAACCCTATATGGATATCCTATTGAATCCCAAACTGCCATGTGACCCTGTCCAGTTTGTGGAGCTCCAAAATGAATGGATCTTGTCCAATTAGGTAACATACTAAAAAGAAATAACCTCTGTACCTCCTGTCATCATCCCTCCACCCATGGAAGCATCATGCCAGGTACGGTCTCCATGTGATGTCCTCTAATCTCAAACTATCCAGTATCCTATGCCATCCCTCCAGATCTCGCTAACTAATAATGCAGTCTAAATCCGTACTCTGTCCCTCACTGGTACGCTACTAACAACATCTCATCTCTTACTCCAACCACCAAGATGTCTGGCTTGGCCACACTAATGTGCTCCCACGCCCACACCTATAGTAGTGTCACATGGGTGACACTCAACCCTCATCTATAACATACAATGTGCATATCCCTGTAAAGATGTGCTAGTAAGCACACTCCCCATGCAAAATCCCTCTCTCTCCTCTCAATGATGTGTCTAACAACATCAATAATCTTGAGGCTGCATAAGAATCCTCTCCTTTCTAGTAATAGGATCCCGCTGATCAAACCATAGAGGTACAATGGCGGGGTTGGTACATGTAATCCTAGACACACATCAAGGTATAGCTCTCTCCCCTAGATTGGTAGCTCCACTAGTTTGAACATTGCTTGCAGAATCTCCTCCACTGGTCAGGTGTGGGCCTAGCTAACTAAGTGCCCTCTACTGGGCAGTTGTAGAATCCTCCATATATCCTCCAACATCACTATCATCTCCCCTGTCGAGAGATGGAAGGTCGACGCCTCTGAAATCCATCTCTCCATCAGTGTTCTCAAGAGTCCTTAGTGTGCTTGGATGTTAGGATACCCCAACATATGCAACAATCCCGCCTGTGCCAGTGATCCATGGTCATGGGAATTCATTTCCCCTTGTGTCACCTCCAACATAGCTAAATACCTCTCCCGCTTCCTCAGTGACTCAAAGTTCTACATCCATATAGAATGATTTGTCAGATTTTCTCATATTTTCATTTCTTTTCTATCGATTTCCTTCCTGCCTCGGGCTTGGTGAATTTACCTCTATATAAGGAAAATTTTCCCTTTTACCTTTCCTAGTGTGTTCAGCTGTCCAAGCAATGCACTTGCCCCTTGGTCATCCTGCAGCGAATTCGCCTATCTTCTAGGCGAATGCGCCCTTTCCTTGTCCGAGCATAAGTCTGCCCATTTTTCCCTTAGAGGCGAAGTTTCATTTTCCCTTTTTCCTTGAGGGGCGATTTTGTATTCACCCCTATGTATTTTCCTTCCTGAGTGGCGAATTCACCCTCACCCTTTTCCTCCGATGGGAAGATTTGAATCTGCCTATTTTCCCTTTTGGAAAAATTGCTTTTTCCCTTTTTTGAGTTTTGGAAAATTTGTATTTGCCTATCCCCAGCGCATTCACCTCTATGTTGCATGATCCCACCCTTCTGCTCAGAGAGGCGATTTCAAAATCACCCCTCCTTAGTGATTTTTCCTCTGTGTTATGCATTTACACCCCTTTTCTTGGAGAGGCAATTTCGAAATCATCTCTCCCCTAGCGCATCTACCCCTATGAAGTGTGACCTCACCCCTTTCCCTCATTGAACCTATTAGATAGGAGAATTTTCCTTGTGGATAGGTGAATGCACCCATCCGTGGTGAATCTGTGCCCTAATCTACCCAAATCCCAAATTAAATTAAGCTTAAAAATTCAAATCAAATCACAAAGTGGGATTTCTAATCCTACCTGGCAGGGTATTGCTCGGTAGTAGTAGTACTGGTGTAGTTGCTCGCGTCGGTGGATGAACTCATCATCCACGAATCCCTCATCATCATTCCCATTATCCATCCTCGTCACTCTTTCTCTCTCTCTCTCTCTCTCTCTCTTGTCTAGTCAGCTACCAAATGTACAAAAGGTAAATAGTAATTTTTCAAATTTACTATTTATAATTTTGAACTTTTGCACCTATTTAGCCTTTTAAATTGTGGGTAGTTTTTACCCTTTATTTAACCTTTTTATTAATTCATTCACCTCTTTTCTTCCACGGGCTCCCATTCGCACCACGTTGATTCGTTTTCCTCCATTCAAAATCCATTCTTCATGGTTTTTCACACTCTATCACGTGGTACCCTCCGTTTCTCCATATCAAGAAGTCCCCTAGGTCCCCTTTTCTTCCCCATCTTCCCTCTTGAGGGAGATTACCCTTCCATTTTCATCCATTCTTCTATCCTATCCACTTCTCTGCGACATCAAGGCATTCTCCTTCATTTTTTATGATTAGATAGCCTACACAACTTTTCCTGCACTCAGTTTTCCCTTGTGACTCTTGGTCATCGTCTAACATTCTTTTCTTCTATCAAGTTGTCTGTATTTTATTTTTCTTTGAAACATTATTATTCTAATAGTATTTTGAAGAGGGGAAAAATGTAGTCACTTGAATTTGACCATCCTGATATGGTCAAATTCACCCTTTTCATTCTTATGTCCCGCATCCTTCATCCGCATTAATTAAATAATTTATTATTTGATTAATATTACCCTGCAGCCTAATGTCCCTAAGGTATTTAAACCAATTAAATACCTTATCCCACCTTTCTTCTCTAAATTAAATAAATACCCCAATTTATTTAATTTAGTCATTTTGCCTTTATGAATTTAAATCAAATTTTAAATTCATTCTTTCTCTCTCCTTGTCACATCCTCCATAATCTCCCACTTGCCCCTAATTCTTCATTAACTTTCCTAATCCTATGTTTACACAACCTTAATCATTCGATTAGCCCAACCTAATATCCATGCCATTTATGGCATGCGTCCTAAGTCAACCTTATTAAATTATTTCTCCTTTTGGAGAAGGCAACTCCTTCCCCATGTGAATTTTTAATTCACATTTAACCCCCCAATGCATTTCAAAGAATTTTAAATTCTTTCTCCCATCCCCATGTGGATATTTGAGGAATTTTTAATTCCTCACATGTCCTCTCACCCACATGTGGACAAGGAACTCCTTTATGAGGAGATCTTGTCCAAATACCAAGGTACTATGTAGTAGCTCCACATCATCTTCTCCTTACCATCTTATCTGCCGCATGTCAAGATGTGAGGGCTTGTGAGTTTTCAACTCACCCCAATCCTTTATCTTGTCCATCATGGCCTGATCCTAACCCTCCATTGTTTAGAGGTACTTCCCCTAAAAATGGTGGAATTTTCCCTCATTTGCAACAAGAAATCCATCACTTTTGCATCCAAGCACACTTAGCAATCAACCAAGCATCCATACATTCCACCATTGTTGCAACACCATTTGAGCTCACATCTTGCATCCATTCAACTACCCATTTGCACCATTGCGTTCCTCATCATCTCAAGATCATTTAGAGCTAGGTTTTAAGCTATTTTTCCAACAAAGGAGCAAATATGCAAGAAAAAAAAAGGGCCAACCAAAGTCATCAACTGAAACAAGGTAAAAGTTTCTATTTTCTTGCATTTTGTTTGAGTTCATCTTAGGCCTAATCTTGATTGTTTGTCTTGTGCTTTTAATCTTTGCATTAGTTTTTTCACTTTAGTAGATGAAATTCACTCGCACACATGTGGAAATAAATGAAAAGGGTTTGTCCCATGACAAACCTAATTATTAGAAGCAAGACAAAATTCCTAAGCTATTTGATCAACCTTACAATACTGTAGTGTAGAAAAAAGTATACCTTTTTTACACTTAATTTGGGAATAATTAATAATAAAATGATCTTAATTATGGCTTGATTTAGTGTTGTAATATGTTTTAGATATTCACATTAAGTTTAGGGGCCCTTTTTACAAAATGCACTTAATTGTACCTTATTTTTGATGTTGTAAGGTTCACCTTTACACTTTCACGTTAATCTAGGGTTTTATTAATTGATTGATGTTAATTTTACTTAATTGGCCCCTTTAATTCAAATCCAAGCCTAATTAAATGTAAATTCTAAGGGATAAAACCTGACATTCATAGATACCATTCACAACACTTAACTTTGGAAGATGTGTGTCCTAGGAAAGTAGCCTAGGACCCATTCGCCATAGGGTGAATGGGTCCTCACTTAGTTCTAGGACCATATTTTTACATAAGGTTTAACATTGTCCAATGTGGGTCCTAGGTAAGTGACCTAGGGCCCATTCGCCCTATGGAAAATGGGTCCTCACTTAGACCTAGGACCCCCCTTTGAAATATTTTTTTGGTGGTATTTTAATGATTTCAAATTCATAAATCAATGTTGGCTTGTGATATTTGAATTTTGGGAATTAATGTTAAGATACATATAAATAGTAGGTTATTTCATTAAGTTTCACCTAGAAGATTTCATGCATCCTAGAGTTCTTATGCAAGCATCCTAATAGTAAAATTATTATCAAGAGAGTATTCAAGAGCAATTTCAAGGAATTTCAAAGGAAAATTTGTAGAAGGTTATTGTAGCAATCAAGATTCCATCATCATGTCAAATATTTCTCACACCATGCATGTTGTTTGAGCTAATATGTTGATGTAGTGTTCAAGATCTATCGAGAATTCAAAAGGCATTGTTTCTAATCAAGTTTCATGATCAAGATCTACATTCATCGAGGACACTTCATGCTAGTTTGTAGATTTGTTATCCAAGGTTCAAAAAAGGTTTGGTGAGTTGTTACATGTTGTTCATTCATCATTCCTTCATGATTTTCTATTTTATTTCAAGGTTTAATTACCAAAATGGGGTTTGACCAAGGCAAACCCCCATTCCATAACAAATAGAATTTTTCTCTCTTTGATGTGTGATTGCAGATTTTAGGTTGAAGATTATTTGAAGAGAAAAATTAAAGAAAGGTTCAAAGTTGTCAAAGTTGCAAGAAAATTTGTCAAGTCATGAAAAATCTTCTATAGGATTTATTTTTGGCTTTCTAATAGTGAACAACTGGAATCTGGGAGTGCAGACTAAGTAGAATAGTACCCAAAAAGCATTTTCTAAGAGCCCTATCCAAGACCCATTTTCCATAGGGAGAATGAGTCCTCAATGAGGTCTGAAAAAGAATCTTTGGTGACAAGTACACATCATTCTCACCTTTCCAGATCTGCATTTTGATAGTTATTTTTTTTGTTTAGATCTGTCTTCTATAGCATACTTTTTTAATGAAATTAGGAAAATAGGTGCATCATACCCCCTTTGTTATCAATCCAATTTCCATCCAACTTCTTTTTCTATGTTTCACTTTGGTGAACCTGACCTTGTACAACAAAATTCTGAAAATTGGAGTCCTTTCAACCCTAGATCTAAGTTTTGCAATAGTTTGCATTAGATTTGCATTAGTTGCATTACATTTAGGGTTATTTAATCTTGCATTAGTTTTCATTGCATATAGGAGTTTAAATTTGCATTTTAGCATTGTTTAAATGTAAAAAATTAAAAATTTGTATGTATATTACATTAATTTTGTATAGTGTTTGCATATTAGTGTACTTTTCATCATTCATATTCAAAAATTGAGTCAAAATTGCATTTAAAAAAGTGTCATATAGGCCATAATTTTTCCTTCATTTCACTTGCATTTAGACATCAAATTCTGGAAAAAAATTTCACTAAAGTTACAATTTGAAATTCAACATAGAAAACACATAAAACAACTCAAAAATTGTAGTTTTCACTTTTTTAAAACCATGATCTATGACTCATTCTCCCTAGACCCATTCGTCTAGGGGTGAATGAGTCCCTATGCATACATTTTAGGCAAATTTCTAGGTGCTTTTTAGTCTTTGGTTTGCATTTCTGTTACTATGTTCAGATCTGAGAATTAAATTCCTGAAAGAGTTTGTTTTTGCATTCAATTTATTGCTTATTTAGATAGATTTTGCAACATTGGGAAAAATATTTCTTACACATTTCAGTTAAAATTAGTGTTATCTTTTTGCATTTTTCTTCCATTTTCAACATTATTGCATCATTAGATAGATTAGTTCACATTTTACAATCATTAGAAAATAAATTAAAAATCAAAAACATCAAGCAAAACAAAACAAAAATGGTGAATCTTGGACCCTTTAGTTGTGATGACTTTGACATGTTAGATGAATCCCTTGAGGACTTCATCTCACTTAGATCACCCACTAAAGCTTTGGTATAGAAGGATACACACATAGACAATCATGACAATCATAGTTTCTCTTCTCCCAATAACTCTCTTATTTGCGATGAAGGTATTTTTGTGTTAGAAGACCCAATTATTGAGCACCATGAGAATCTTGTATGTCCCTCTTCTAATGCTACATTTGTCTCAAGAAAAACTAAGGTGGATGGCATAGATGAAGATGTTAAGTTTACATTAGATTCACCCTTATTAGAAGGTCATCTAGGTAACTCAGTCGAGGTTATGACTACACAAACTGGATCTAATTTAATTAGTGAGCCTCCTAAGTCACCTCTTGTCATAGAACCACATAAAGAGAAACCATTCAACCAAAGAAAGTTCTACAATTTTATGCTTCAACTTACTAATAACAATGTTTTGCAACAACCGAGTTATAATAACACTGCTCAAACATATAGGCAACCACAACTCATACCTACCTAATTACCTTTACCTCAACCTATATTACCTATTGCTCCTTGTTTTCCTTCACATAGTGGAAAAGAGAATGACCTTGTTGAGCAACTTTTTCATATAACCATATCCCTTTTAGATTTAACAAAAAAATCACTTACATACAATAGGATGCTCCAAGAAGTGTTGCAAAAGAATAATATCTAATTTTCTTTGAAATTGAATGATGTAGCAACCTCATTTGATTGCATGCAAGTGAAAAAATTAGATATCACATTCCCTAAACATGAATTACCCTTGCTTGAGATACAACAGAAAAATGAAGCTTTAATGATACATGTGATCATTAATGAAACCACAGTTAGGCACACTCTCATAGACAATGGAGCAGGTCTTAATGTTTGTAGCATGGATCTCCTAGATAAAATTGGTGTGGACAAGATGCTTAATCAAATCAATGATGTTAATATTTGTGGCTTTGACAATGTTAATAGGCAACCATTAGGAATGATCACATTACCTATTGAGGTCAGACATGTAGTTTTTCTTACCCCTATCCACATCATGCCAAGACCTCTTCTATACAACCTTCTCCTAGGGAGACCATGGATTCATGCTATGAATGGAGTCCCATCTACTCTTCACTGTGAGATGAAATTTGAATACAACAATAAGATATATATGGTTGAAGCAAATGAACAAAGCTATAAATCAATAGTTAAACATGATCATAACACTTCCAACTCCCCTAATACTTTCATTCCAACCTTAAAAGTAGAACTGATAAAAGTTGATGTTATAGTCTTTCACCTACAACAAAAATCTTTAGTGATAATTGGGGGTTGTTAGATTTTACGCCTCATGTCAATAGAGAGTCCAAAATTTCACCCTCAAAGTCCAAAGAGTCATTTACAAATGATTCATTTTTAGACACATGCTTTAGTGACGATTAGGGTTCATTAGATTTTACACCCTCCTTTATGGGAGAATATAAAATATTACAATCTACACCTAAACAATCTTGTGTTTCATGTGCTCAACTTGGTTCTATGTCAACAACATCACCCCATGGTAGTGATGGGGGATTTTTAACTCCCATCCCCCATGAGAGGATGATGCGTAACTTTAAGAAACTTAAAAAGGATTTGTGTTCTCATGAAGAAGTTAATCCCTTTTCAAAGCATAAAACCTCCTCATCTGAGTTGGAAGAATTTTATGGTCTTGGATACAAATTGCTTTCTAAGCATGGGCATAATGAGAACATTGACCAAAATGATAGAGAACAAGTGAATTCTATACCATATTATTTCAAGAAAGATCTAGGTTTACCACCTCTATCTCCATCTTCATTTAATGCCTTATCATCTACTGTGTGTATGGTATCTTATGATGAGAAATAAATATCCCCTATTATTGATCAAAATACTATCTTGTCGAGGCTTCTTAAAGCCTGCTTGATTATTCTCCCTCCAAGAACATGAAATACATTTTACTACAAGAGTTCCTTTTGTGTATATCATAGAGTTCATGGTCACTCTACCAATGAATGTAAGGCTTTGGGTAATAAAATTTAACATCTTAAGGATTGTGGTGCTCTTCCTTGCATGGAAGCACCTAGTTCATCTAATTAATACTGATTTTCAAATTTCTCATCAATCATCTCAGCTCATTCTTGTCTTGCATTAAGTGGGGGCAAGGGGTTAGGTAGCCTTGTCCTTGTATGACACTTGTTGATTGTATCTTTTAGATAGTTGTCTGTTTTCCATGTATATATAAGAGAAAGTTTGAGATGTGGATGATATGCCTTAAGTTGGCTCACATGTGACATACTTTTCTCTCTATGTTTAACATTACATTTTGGGGGCAACCCCTTATTCATGATGTAGTTTCATTCAGGAACATATGACTTGGCATAGGGATTTTTGAATAAGCTCTCATCTATTCTTCTACTTTAAAGCTTATTTCTCACAACAATGGTGTTCACAATCACTTTAAATTGGGGGCATACATCAACACTCATGTTTCTTTGTGTGATTTTCTTTCTTCTTGTGATGTGTCCATTTCTTGCTGGTGTCATTGGGTTTGGTTTCCTCTAAGAGCATGATATTTCTTTGATTTGTCCTCTCTTGGAGACATTAGGAACAATGTTCCCTAAGAAGAGACCTTACATGAATTATGTGGAGTCCCTTTGAACAAAAAACTTTACTTGCATGTTTTTCATAAGCTCAAAGTTTCATTTTGTTGCACCCTATTGAAGCTATTAGAGGGATAGCTTTGATATGTTTAGTATGATGAGAAGATTAGATAGAGGCATGAATTTATCATTGAATGGTGAGAGCCTATAGACCAGGCATGAGTTTCTCACTTAGCCACTTTTTTGGGGCTTACCTACTAGATAGCTAGAGTTTCTACTAGCCCTTTTGAGCATATTTTCCAAAGGCCACCTAGCATAACACACCTTGTTTTCCTGTGGAGCCTTTTTGTTTTCCATGGACACCTAGCATAACACAACTTGATTTCCTATGGAGCCATGTATATTTGTCTTCTCTTTGCTTTAACTTTGATAGTGTATGATTGTGTATCTTTGGCATTGTTGCATACATAAGTGTCTTGAATGTCTACTTTAGTGCGAGTTTGACACGGGGTCATCCTCTCACTAAAGTGGGGGCTAAATGTAGTGTAGGAAAAATTATCCCTTTTTCACACTTAATTTGGGAATAATTAATAATAAAATGAGCTTAATTATTCCTTGATTTAGTGTTGTAATATGTTTACATATTCACATTAAGTTTAGGGCCCTATTTAATAAAATGGACTTAATTGGGCCTTATTTTTTATATTGTATGGTGTACTTTACACTTTCACAGTAAACTAGGGTTTTATTAATTGATTGAGGTTATTTATCTTTAATTGTCCCCTTTAGTTCACATCCAAGCCTAATTAAATGTAAATTCTAAGGGATAAAACCCGACATTCATAAATTCCATTTCACAACACTTAACTTTGGAAGATGTGTGTCCTAGGTAAGTGACCTAGGACCCATTTTCCATAGGGTGAATGGGTCCTCACTTAGTTATAGGACCCTATTTTTACATAAGGTTTAACATTATATGATGTGTGTCCTAGGTAAGTGACCTAGGACCCATTCGCCCTATGACGAATGGGTCCTCACTTAGACCTAGGACCCCGCTTTGAAATATGTTTTTGGCGGTATTTTAATGAAATCCATAATTCAATGTAGGCTTGTGATATTTGAATTTTGGAAATTAATGTTAAGATACATATAAATACAAGGTTATTTACTTAAGTTTCACCTACAAGATTTCATGCATCTTAGAGTTTTTATGCAAGCATCCTAATAGCAAAATTATGATCAAGAGAGCATTCAAGAGTAATTTCAAGGCATTTCAAAGGTAGATTTATATAAGGTTATTGCAGCAATCAAGATTGCATCATCATGTCAAATATTTCTTGCATCATGCATGTTGTTTGAGCTAATATGTTGATGTAGTGTTTAAGATCTATCAAGCATTCAAAAGGCATTGTTTCTAATCAAGTTTCATGATCAAGATCTACATTCATTGAGGCCACTTCATGCTAGTTTGCAATTTTTTTATCCAAGGTTCAAATAAGGTTTGGTGAGTTGTTATATGTTATTGTTCATTCATCATTCCTTCATGCTTTTCCATTTCATTTGAACGTTTAATTACCAAAATGGGGTTTGACAAAGGCAAACCCCCATTCCTTAAAAAACAAATATTTTCTCTCTTTTTTTATATTAAATATAGCTGAAGCAACAAATAAGGAGGTACAACCATTATATGATGTAGTAGGGACTGTCACCCAATGTTATATCTGTAATCCCATTCCTGATTAAAAAAAGAGTCCCCTTCCCAATTACAATGATATACAACACTTATCAAGGTTTATACACTTACATCAATTTTACATTGGATTTCAAAAAGTATCAAGGTTTACATACAAAAGAGTGCATGCTTTACCAAAAAATAGTATATGCCAAGTTTTAGTAAAACAAATCATCTTATATGTCAAAATTTACAAAAAAGATTCCTCTCTATCTGAACCATGTAGCTGCATTTAGCTTTTGGAACCCCTACCTCTTCCTGCATACTTCATGCTAATGAATGCCCCAGCTGCTATTTGTTCTGCCTGAGTGACCTCCTCAACCTTTGCTATGCCTTGTGTCTTTTCCTTTCTATCGTTTCCATTGCCAACATTGTTTACATCTTTTTGGAACTCTTGAGTGCTCTTGAAAATATTTCAACACCCGGTTGCCCCTCATGCCATGTATAACTATACCTTGGCTCCTGAATATCAATATCAATTGTCCTCTTTTCCAAAAACCTCAAGAACTTGTCTTTCAAGATTTCAAATGTGATGTGTACCTGTATAGAAAAATTGTAGATCATGAGTCTTTTGCAAGACTTAGTAAGTATTCTTCTTTTCCCATTAAAAATATCTTCATTTCGATATTTCCAAATGGCCCATAAAATTTTAGAGGATAAGCACAACCAAAAGATAGAGCATTCTTTATTCATTTGGTTATCAATGTCAAATAAAAATTTTGCTGGGCTAGGTGAGTTATTTCCACCCCATATATTCATGTCTTGATAGAAGAGTTTGTTGGAGTAAAGGACCACTAAGGGTGGGGAGGTGAATCAGTGGTCAGATATAATCAATCCAAAATGCTAACACTCTTAACCACACAAAACTTTAGATATGTTTTTAATGAATGAAACTAAAGATGTGTAAATTACAACAACACATGTGAATCAAAAAATACTAAATCATGCATAGAGCAACATATCATCAAGGAAACATGAGACACCAAATTTATGAGTAGATAAACCCTGAAAGGGTGAAAAAACCACTCAAAACAATTACTTTTATTACTTCAAAGGTCACCAACCCTGTTTACATTTAGTGAGCACCAACCCACTGAGAGCACCAACTCTCCTTCGAAGCACCAACTCTAGTGTCTGAAGCACCAACTCTAGACTTTGAATATAAAAAAATATATTACAAAAGGTTTATCTATTTCACTTCAAACCAATGCTTTACCAAAGTCTCAACACAGATTGATAACCTATATTTTTACATAAATCTTACATACAACCAAATCTCACACAACTTTCATGTCTTCAAACATTGATAAATTTTATTTTGTCTCGAATTTGAGAGAAGTAAACTGCTCAAATCACCTTTGACACCTTTCTCCTTTAAAAGCACACTATCTTAAGTATCAAGTTGCTTGTGAAAAATTCAACTTCTTAAGTATCATGTTCATTCTATTCCAACACCAAGTCATATCTTATGCTTGATTCAAGAGTACTTCAGACAAAAAATCTCTATCATATAAAAATCAAGAGATCGAACAAAAAAAAAACTATGTTGATGTCATAACACGAACTTCATTATCAAACCTTATATCAAAGCTAGCTCAGAAACCTTTTTCTGTCATATCAATCGCCTATCAACCCTTATATCAAAGCTTGTTTTTCTTGATCATTTCATCATCAAAACTTCTACACAATACATTCTTTCATGCACTGTGTTTGTATCTTCATACCTCCTTTCACTTTTTTACAAAATGTTGTAGTCAATTATCCTCCATTGTCAAGAATTGTATCAAAAACATTAAGGTTCCAAAATAAAAGCTTTTTCTCTTTAACACCATAAAAATGCTATCTTCGACATCTCTTCTTTCTAATCCATACAACATACAAAAGCAAAAAGATTTTCTTCAAAAATGGCGCCAACACCAAAATCACCAATGAATTTTCATTTCCAAATAGAAACAACACTACAAAAACCCTTGAGACGTTCCACCTCCCATCAAAATAGGTTTCTCAAAAGTAACTATTAGAAACTTTAAATGAGATCCATTGATCTTTTCTTGCCACCAAAATATGCTTTTAAAGAAGGCTGTTGATCACAATTTAAACATAATAAGCAAACCTCTTAACTTGTCTGACATGTTTCTTCATAAAAGGGAGCCCGTTAGAAGAATTTTGTGAAAAAATTAAGTAGTTCACTTTACGAATAAATGATCGGTGACTATAAGTCACTTTCAAAATACAAGGAAAATTCAACTTTCTTTAAAAAACCCTTACAACACAAGATACCCTAGAACTTTAGAATGATGCAAAGTCTTAGGGTTTTAGAGAATCAAATTTTTATGAGAAATTTATCAACCCCACAAGATAATCTATCTCTTATGTGATTTTGTGATGCCTTTACCAACCTGCTAAGATGTTGAATATATGAGAAAGAAACACATTCATGAATGATCAATGAAACATTCAAATGTTTGCTTGATACCCTGATAAGCCTCATAGCTTCAAGACTTATACACCAACCTCTTTATGCTGAAAACCAACCTCATGCTTTGATCCCCTAATAATTTTCTTTGATGCTTTGAGCTTTGATGCCTTAAAGCTTTGATTGCTTGAATAACTTAGAAAATTTCTTGAATAACTTGAAAAAATGAAACCTTTAATGCTCTGATGCTATACCTTGATGAAATGGTTTTGAAGCACCTTGATGAATGACTTGGCCATGGAGAACATCAACCACTACAAATGACAAACCAATAGTTACAATCCTTTATGCAACAAACTTTGATATCAATGAAAAATCAATGCCAATGCAACAAACTCCCCTTTTGGCATTGATGTCAATTCTTCATAAATTTTGCACCTTATTTTCTCTTATTTTCTCCCCTTTGAAAACAATGGCAAAGAGACCAATATCAGCAAGGAATCACTCCCCCTATGAAGATAAAGAAACAACATGCAATGACTAACCAAATCACAAAGACTTCAATGAAACATTTCACCAAATTGATACACACTATCCCAACATAAGAATACTGGCACAAGTATCTTTGTAGCAGCACAAACATAGTAGCACCAAGCTTACTACTCACTGTAGCAACACAAACATAGTATACAAGAGAAGGACTACATTGATGAACCATTGTTCCAATGTACCATTTACCACTATCACAAGCACATACAATATCCACTATCATCATAGTCATCACAGTGAAACAAACCACTAGACTATCAACATATTTCCCATTGTTCTCACAATGCTACAAGACATATTCCCCATATATTGTCTAATACATTTGGTGAAAATGAATATCTTTTCATAAGAACATACCACTATGTTAAGAGTTCCTTGTATTGTTCAAGAAAAAAAAGTCACCACTGAGAGACTAAAAAAAACATCAAGAATAACCACCACACATTGTACAACTATCACATCAAGGATATCCACTGTAATTGCACAAAAAAATTGTCTCAACCATTGTCAAAAGAGCATCCATATACAAGCAAGTGCAATCACTGTGTTATGCAAGAAAAAATCCTTCTACTATTCCCTTCTACTGACTTCTTCAACTATGTTATGTAGGGCTACCATTGAAAGACTATGAAGAGTCAACAAGAACAATCATCTTGATACAAGTAATGTTAAAAGAGAAACCATTCTAATGAAGATCATTTGTACCTAGCAAGTATAATACTTCCTCAACCAATCATAGCACCAACACTATCAAGTATTAGAGCTACTGTCAAAGTTTCAACAAGCAAGTAATAATCAAGATACTATTATAGATAAACATGAAATGAGTATCAAGACTTCCAAAACCATTGATTACTACAAACCATTATAGTTACTCTAGTAAGATTCTCTCAAACCAATACAACACAATAAGAGCACTGTATACTAAGAAAAATGAACATGCCAAATATTTGCTATGACCTTACCAAATATACAAAGGTAAAGAATGAACCCTTGATACCATAACTCTGCAACTAAGAAAAAGAACATTATAATCACTGTTACCAATCTTACTGTTCAATCACAATCAATAAATAAAATCACTATTAGACTATGATTAAAAACATTATTATTTGAAAAAATATTTGAGCTTTGACACATTTGAAATGATTGTCCCTTGCAAGATTTTCATAAATACTATCAACAAGATCAGAACAATCACTTTATCCACACTATGATGCTTGATTTGGGAGACAAGAATACTATCATCCTTGAGCTTTCCTATTATAAAGTTGATAGTGAGGAACACATGACACTTTACTATTAGAACATAACTGTTCTTGACACCTACAAACTAAATTGACAATAGATGCCTTCATCTGACATGATAGTCTTCACACTTTGAGAATTTACTGACAACTCCAAGGAACCTCTGCTACCACTTGTCACTTTTATCTTTTGACAGTTCTTACATTGTCATGATCTAAAACTCTTTGACTAATGCATACAAGATTCTTACAAGCCAAATCTTCACTGTTCTAGAGATCAAACAAAGGTCCCTTTTTCACAACAAACTATTGAGAATGCCACAAATGACTGATACTACATCATACAAGTCATATCACTATACACAATAAAAATAAATCAGCAAGGTCACTACCCAAAAGATTAGATCACTAATAGAGTATCCATGACACTTGAAAATAGTCATACCAAACAAAGAGCTATGTGTAGACCACTTAATTATGCAAGAACATTAGATATTCATTATGCCACTGTACTGTTCCAAATAACATGCCATTGCAATTTCCAAAGGTACTATACTAACACAAAGATCATTTCATGAATAACATTCCATAGAAGCACTAACATTAATAGAGAAACACATTGTTGACCACAAACATCAACCACTCCCTTGGATAAATAAAGACTATGACATAATACTAAAGCAACCTTTTGACATTTTTGCACCAACAATAACAATACTATGAATTCAATCTTTATTCACAACCTTTACAACCTAAAGGTTGTTATCTATGGGGTTTGCATGATAGAACTATAAACGTATCCCCCTAACCTCATGCTTTTCTTTTATTCACTTATAGATGTCACTTGTGTAGTATGCACAAGCTTGAATTCATCTTTCTCTTGGTTTTGTTTTCTTCTACAAACCAATTTCATCTTATCAACATTAGAATGTGCATCTATTCTCTTTTGTTGCCATTGACTTTGAAGGCCTGTAGCTTTTGCATGGAATTCTTAGCCAAGCAGAGTTTGTTTGTTAGGTCTTCATCTTTTGGTACCTCTTTTAGCTTAGTTTTAGCTTCAAGTAATTTCTCTTGCAGCAAGCTTTCCTCCCAACTTCTGTCCATTGCCCTTTTCTAGCCAATTGTTTGGAAAAGAACTCTCCATCCTTTCACATTCAACACCCACCTATTAATGGCACCTAGGTCCTTATGCATCCATTTGTTGATAGCTCTTAGTGATTCAATTTCCTTCCTACAATCATTGTCCCTTACCATCCCAGTGTTCAATATGAATCCCTCTCGAGAGCCTTTGATTTTTTCCTTCTCTGTCTTGAGGCTAAGCTTCACTTTTACAAGATGATGGTCTGAAAGGGTGTGCGGGATTACCTCTACCTTACACCCTTCCCTTGCAAGCATTACTGAAAAGAAATATTTGTTCATATAGAATCTATGTAGTTTGCTATAGATCCTCTTACCCCCTTTTGGATGTTACACCAAGTGAACTAGATCCCCTGATTGCCACTTTTCTATCCTTTGATTGGATCTTCTAGGTTCAATTTGGATTTCATCTTTTTCCAAAAAAACCTTTCATTTCCCTTTCATTCAAGGGGCACACCTCCTCGCTTGTCTTCACTCCTTTCCACAAAATTTAAATCTCCTCCTATTATCTAGGGGATATCCTGTAGATTTCTGAGCCATCTCCAAAGCAGGCTTCTTTCATTATACCCATTTGGTGCATACATGGAGAAAATACTAAAGATGGCCTCCTCCTTCTTGAGGATTTCCCAAACTACCCTATTGTAAGGTGAAGTCCCAAAATCCACCACAAACTGACACCATTCCTTTGACAATAGGATTACAACAACCCCTTTGCCTTTATCAAGCCTTGTAGCAAATTGGGATGCTTCCTTCTAGATGAGCCTAAGGGAGGTTTCTAGTGCAAAGCCAACAACCTTTACCTCTTGGAGGATGATATCTTTCTCCTTCCTCTGAGTGAGGAACCTCCAACAATATGCTTCTTGTCAGGGGTCTCCAAGCGCCTTACATTCCACGAGAGGAAATTGATCTCCATCTATCCTAGTTTCGAGGTGTGGGCTCCCTTTCACTTTTGAAATTATCAAAGAATTTAGGGAGTTTTCTTTCCAAATCTATTCTTTTTGCAGTGGGGATTGGAATAACCCCACTATTCTTCTCTCTTTTCCTTCAAAAGGTGGAGGCTGCCTCTTGGTTTGGCACCATCAGTCCCCAATCCCTTCTTCTTTTTGTACCTCCTTGTTTTCCTCACTGTTACTTCCATGGGGGTCTCCTCCCCTTCTATAATATCATTAGTATATGGGTTCCCTAGTTCCTCTATAGATTCCATTCTTGAATGTGACATTAACCCATACGAGGTTGCCACTCCATCAAACATAAACATTATGATTGTATCATGTTCTGGGCTAGAATATTCACTTATACCCAAGTCCGAAAGAGACTCCTACACTAGGATTTCATCCATAGTTTCATTACCCTTTACAAAGTAAATAGTGGATGAAGGGATATGTGCTACTTGGTCCCCCCATTGATTTTCAAGTAGATTTCTTGTCGGGTCACTCTTAGGGTGGGATAGGTGGATTGAGTGTTATGCTCCTCAGACCCTGTTTCTTTAGTACTTTAGCTTGTTCCAATACTCTCTTTAGTTAACAATGCAGCCTTATCTTCTTAAAAATGTGATGCAAAACAGGGGTAATAAAACTCAAAACAACCTTAAACAAATTCCTTTTTTCATCAAAAACTAGGGTTTCCTTCACAAACCCTCATTCTTGCTTGTAGTCTTTCAAAAAGGAAAATTAGACATATTTTTTGACTCATACTTGATCTACAAAAAATGAGACTAATTTAGGATACCCATTTGGCCATTCTTACACATATCCAAAAATAAGGTAGGGTTTCTTTGTACAAAGGGGCTCAAAATTTGACTGTCCTACTTCTAAGAGGGTTTTTTTGGGACTGTCTGCACCCAAATACAAACAAACAAAATTTCATTAGTAACTTCATCAAAATAGAAAAATATAAAATATAATATAAAGAGGTTTTAGATACCCTCAAAACATAAATTTTCACCAATTTTTATAGATTTTTGATGGAGGGAAGAAAAGATACGGAATTTTCTTATTCACTAGAAACCCTAGGGCAGATTCAGACCCGCTGTTACAAAAAATACTATAAATTTCTCTAAACTTAATGAAATTTAACCAAAAAAAACCAAATGAAAGATAAATCCATTATATTTCCAACCATACCATGTGAAGGTCATACAAAGGCTGTACAGATCTGTATCGTATGAAAGAACATGACTATTATAGGAAAAATACGTAGAAAATTTGTTCCAAATTGATTCCAAATTTCATTCCTATATTTTCCAACCTTCCCAACCTTGGGATTCATGTTTACAACATGTATTTATGCTTTCCAAAAAAATTTACAACTACCAACCACCCACAACTAACTTCCTAATCAAAGTTGTAACCTTAATGCACTTTTGACAACTTTCACAATGACAACTTTTACAATTTTGACAATTTTTGACATCATTTGCATTATGACTCCAAAACATTTTAAAATGGTCTAAAATGACTCCAAATGATCATTAATGGTCCAAAATTACCTTATTTACATCAAACAATACAAAACAAGACAAAAACCCAAATTTGAGCATGAAGGTGCTCTTGCATCGTACTCCTAAGGGAAAGAAAAACTCAAGTAAACTTGAGTGCATGGCTTCTTTTTCTTCCTAATCTTCCAATTGTTCTACAATATTGCCTTGATTTCTTCTTGGATTTTTCTTTGTGTCTTCCCCTTGTTTTCTCTAGGTTGTATTCTCAACTCCTCTTCTTTCTTCCTTGCAATGTATTCCTCTTTTGGCACCCTCTTCTGAACCTGATCTTTTTCAAGAGTCCGCTTCTCAATGAGTTGTATCTCCTTGTCTAACAAACCTACACATACATAGTCCAATAAAAGATTAAAAATAAAATATTGAGACCTTGATGTCTCCTATTTTTCTCCTTGCATGTTAGAAATTCCACTTCAACACCCAAGAGATCCTCCATGTGTGCTACATTTGTATAACAATCTTCATACACTATATGCACTTCTCCTTCTTTAGACTCTTTTCCATCTTCATTTTTATTTGTTGCACCTGTAAACACATACTTACATAAAAATTAGTTTAAAAAACACAAATTTTTCTTGTCTCTTTAGATGCTTCTAGCACCCTTTCTTTCAACATATCTTTCAACTCATCCATTCTTGTTGTTGTCCTATTTTTCCTTCTTCTCCTCTGAATGATTTTCTTGATAGGCCACTTTATCCTCTTTCTTATTGGTAAATGCTAACCACTTTCCTAATTTTCTCTCTTAAACAACTACTGCATATCAAGTTCCATTATTTTTTCTATTTCTTCCAAGGTGTGCCTCAACTCCATTATCTCTTGTTGCACTTTTATCTATCCTTCTTTCTTATTTTTCTTCTTTATCTCACTTTTATCTTTTATTTTTTCTTGGTTCTTGCTTAGTACCTCCTTGCTCTATAAATATCCACAGAAAAATCTTCTCAACATTTCCATTCTCATTTCTCAAGAAAGTATCTTTCACCTTGTTTTTTCTTGTCTTCGTGATACCTCACCTAGGTTTCCTCCTTTCTTCACTACCTAGTCTTTTGACATTCAAGTTCTTGCTTCAACCTACAAAAAGACAATACACAAAAACTCTCAAAACTTTATTGCCTAGATCTTTGGGCTCTAATACCAATTTGATATAGATTAGGGATAATCAAACTCAAAACAACCCTAAACAAGTGTCTTTGTTAATCAAAAACTGGGTTTTCCTTCACAAACCCTCATTCTTGTTTGTAACCTTTCAAAAAGGAAAATTGGACATATCTTTTGACTTAGACCTGATATACAGAAAATGAGACTCATTTAGGATACACATTTATCTTTTCTTACACATATCCAAAAATAAGGTAGGTTTGTTTTGTACGAAGGGGCTCAAAATTTGACTATCCTACTTCTAAGAGGGTTTTTTTGGACTGTCTACAGCCAAATGCAAGCAAAATCTCATAAGTAACTTCATCAAAATGGAAACATATGAAATATACTCTAAAGGGTTTTTAGATACCCTCAAAACATAAATTTTGACAATTTTTCGATATTTTTGATAGAGGGAAGAAAAGATATAGAATTTTCTTGTTCACTAGAAACCCTAGGGCAGATTTAGACCCGTTGTTACAAAAAATGCTATAAATTTCTCTAAAATTAATGAAATTTAACCAAAAAAAACTAAATGAAAGATAACTCCATTATCTTTTCAAATATACCATGTTCAGGTCATACAAAGGCTGTACAAATCCGTACCATATGAAATAATATGACTATTACAGGAAAAATGCATAGAAAATTTACTCCAAATTGATTCCAATTTTCATTCCCATCTTTTCCAACCTTCCCAACCTTGGAATTCATATTTACAACATATATTTATAATTTACAAATAATTTTAAAACTACCAACCACCCACAACTAACTTCCTAATCAAAGTTGTAACCTTAATACATTTTTGACAACTTTCACAATGACAACTTTTACAATTTTGAAATTTTTTGACATCATTTGCATTATGACTCCAAAACATTCTAAAATGGTATAGAATAACTCCAAATGATCATTAATGGTCCAAAATGATCTTATTTACATCAAAAAACACAAAACAAGACAAAAACCCAAATTTGAGCATGAGGGTGCTCCTGCACCAAAATGTTCTATTGAATTGTTCTCTTTTATTGTTATCTTTTTCATTATTATTTTGCATATTTTGCCTAATTTTTCCCATTGCTAATTCCTGTGCATTCCTTTTTCCAACACTTAGAAATTCCTTATCCAGGGCCACACTGGTGTTCCCTCTTATTTTATTATTATTTTTTGTTCCCAATCCCTTGATATCCGAGGTCTTGATTGGCATGTACTTTGCCATTACGTTCTTAAGGGTTCGTAGTTGGTTATCAATTTTGTTAACATTTTCATTGGAATCAATTACCAATTTGGAAACTTCAAAGTCCTAAGATGGACCATTTATGTTCCCACATTCTACAACTCCAATGTCTAAGTGGGCCAAATTAGGGCTACTAGTAGGTTCATGGGGGGATGAGCTTTGTTCCCCACCCATTCTTTATTAGATTTCTCCTCCTTGCTACCATGGGAAGCTGCTACATTTTTTATTTTTGAGATATTTTCATTGTTTTTCCTCCTTATTAACATAAAACTCCTCCTTATGTGCCCGTCTCTATGACTGAGATATCAGGCATTTAGACCCCCTAGGGTTTCTAGGGCGCAGGTAAAAGTATCATTTTTTAGTCTGATTTCTACTTCATTTAGAATATCAATTCCTAGAAATATCAACACCAATGCCTTTGTATCCAAATGAGGGAGGGAGGTTTTGGTATCGTCAACCCTAATTGTATTCCCATAGGGTTCCAAAAGGAGGGGGATGAAATTCCAAAGCCTTGGTGACATTTGTTTAATTACAACCCATTGGGGGCTCGATAGGGCCAAGACTTCCTCAATCAGAGCATTTGGCATCCATGCCAGCATATGAAATGCAGTTTTTCCCACTTACCAAAACTATTTCTTAACTACCTCTTCTTGATATTTAGGGCTATTAAAGAAAATCACATACAATCCTTTTTGCACCATTCTATAGAAATAAAAATGGAACCCTAATTTTTTAACCAAATATTATGAAGCCATTCATCCATGAATTTCCTTGCTGGGACCTTGGTGACATCCACAATGATAAAGAATATTTTAGATTTTGCTAACTTATCATCCTCATTTGAAATTACACTTTCTAAGTCATCATTTAGAATCAAAATATCTTTCATGGGAGAGGATGTAGAATTCTTACCTTGTCTCTCTCCTCCATCTTTGCCATCTTCAGAGCCCTTGACAAAAAATTTTGCTCCTTGAGGAAAGCATAATTTGCTACCAGCCACAACGTCCCTAAATGATTTTGACTATGGGATGCCATGTAAGTTGCCTCCACCATTAATTGATGACCCATTGGGGGGATCTGTATCCCCATCCATGATTAATGTGATGCCCCTCGGTCTTCACTCATGCAACCCCAAACAAGTATCAACGTACAAGGATTGAACCAAAAACCAAGCCCCACTTTGGTACCCCAAAGCATCAGAAAAAACCACAACCATAGATGTTTGAACTATCAGCCTGTCACTACCAAACATGGAGGGACAAGCCTCCTCCACGACTGAGTGGAAGGTTACCTCAAGCATTTTTCTTAGATGCACACACATGCTCAGCTTCCCAAGTTTTCCTCATGATCTCTCTCCATTTTCTCTCTTTGATGTGTGATTGCAAATTTTAGGTTGAAGATCATTTGAAGAGAAAAATTGAAGAAAGTTGCAAAGTTGTCAAAGTTTCAAGAAAAGTTGTCAAATCATGGAAACTCTTCTACATGATTTATTTATGGCTTTCCGATAGTGAACAACAGGAATTTGGGAGTGCAGACTGAGTAGAACATAACCCATAAAACATTTTCCAAGAGCCCTATCCAAGACCCATTCACCATAGGGTGAATGAGTCCTTAGTGAAGTCTAAAAAAACATCTTTGATGATAGGTACACATCATTCTCACCTTTCTAGATCTACATTTTGATAGTTAGTTCTATTAGTTTTCAGATCTGTCTTCTATAACATACATTTTTGAATGAAATTAGGAAAATAGGTGCATCGTACCCCCTTTGTTATCAATCCATTTTTCATGAAACCTATTTTTCTGTTTCATTTTGGTGAACCTAACCTTGTACAACAAAATTCTAAAAATTGGAGTCCTTTTAAGCCTAGATATAAGTTTTGCAATAGTTTGCATTATATTTCCATTAGTTGCATTACATTTAGGGTTATTTAATCTTGCATTATTTTGCATTGCATATAGGGGTTTAAATTTTCATTTTATAATTGTTTAAATATGAAAAATTCAAAAAATTACATGTATATTACATTAATTTTGCATAGTTTTTGCATATTAGTGTACTTTTCATCATTCATATTCAAAAATTGAGTCAAAATTACGTTTCAAAAAATATCATATAGGTCATAATTTGTCCTTCATTTCACTTGCATTTAGACAAAAAAATTTGGAAAATTTTGCCACTCAAGTTAAAGTTTGAAATCGGGCATAGAAAACACATAAAACAACTCAAAAATTGCAATTCTCACTTTTTTAAAACCCTGATCTGGGACCCATTCATCCAAGGGCGAATGAGTCCTTGTACAAACATTTTAGGAAAATTTCTAGGTGCTTTTTAGTCTTTGGTTTGCATTTTTGTTACCATGTTCAGATTTGAGAATTAAATTCCTAAAACATTTTGTTTTTGCATTCAATTTATTGCTTATTTACATAGAGTTTGCAACATTGGGAAAACCATTTCTTGCATATTTCAATTAAAAGTAGTGTTATTATTTTGCATTTTTCTTTCATTTTTAGATTATTGCATCTTTAGATAGATTATTTTACATTTTGCAATGATTAGAAAACAAATTAAAAAAAAAAAAACATCAAACAAAACAAAAGAAAAATGGCGAATCTTGGACCCTTTAGTTGTGATGACTTTGACATTTTAGATGAAGCCCTTGAGGACTTCATCTCACCTAGATCACCCACTAAAGCTTTGGTATAGGAGGATGCACACATATAAAATCATGAAAATCATAGTTTCTCTTCTCTCAATACCTCTCGTATTTGTGACAAAGGTATTTTGGTGTTAGAAGAGCCAATTATTGAGCATCATGAGAATCTTGTTTGTCCCTCTTCTAATGCTAAATTTGTCTCAACAAACACTAAGGTGGATGGCATAGATGAAGATGTTAAGTTTAAATTACATTCCCCCTTACTAGAAAGTAATCTAGGTAACTCAGTCGAGGTTATGACTACACAAATTAGATCTCCTTTAATTCATGAGCCTCCTAAGTCACCTCCTATCATAGAACCACCTAAAGAGAAACCATTCGATTGAAGAAAGTTCTACAATTTTATGCTGCAACTTACTAATAACAATGTTTCACAACAACTGAGTTATAATATCATTGCTCAAACATATAGGCAACCACAACCCATACCTACATCATTACCTTTGCCTCAACCTATCTTGCCTATTGCTCCTTGTTTGCCTTCACATAGTGGAAAAGAGAATGACCTTATTGAACAACTTTGTCGTATAACCATCTCTTTATTGGATTGAACAAAAACATAACTTACATACAATAGGGTGCTCCAAGGAGTGTTGCAAAAGAATAATATCCAATATTCTTTGAAATTGAATGATGTAGCAACCTCCTTTGATTGTGTGCAAGTGAAAAAATCCAATATCACATTCCCTAAACATGAATTACCCTTGCTTGAGATACAACAGAAAAATGAAGCTTTAATGATAGGTGATCATTAATGAAACCATAGTTAGGCACACTCTCAATAGACAATGGAGTAGGTCTTAATGTTTGTAGTATGGATCTCCTAGATAAAATTGGTGTGGAAAAGAAGCTTATTCAAATCAATGATGTTAACATTTGTGGCTTTGACAATGTTAATAGGCAACCATTAGGAATGATCACATTACCTATAGAGATCAGATATGTAGTTTTTCCTACCCTTATCCAAATCATGCTATGACCTATTTCATCTAACCTTCTCCTAGGGAGACCATGGATTCATGCTATGAAAGGAGTCCCATCTACTCTTCACCGTGAGATGAAATTTGAATACAACAATAACATATATACGGTTGAAGAAAATGAACAATGCTATAAATCAATAGTTAAACATGATCATAACACTTCCAACTCCCCTAATACTTTCATTCCAACCTCAAAAGTAGAAGTGGTAAAATTTGATGTTAATCCTAATAGTCTTTCACCTACAACAAAAATCTTTAGTGATGATTGGGGATTGTTAGATTTTATGCCTCATGCCAACGAAGAATCAAAAATATCAGCCTCAAAGTCTAAAGAGTTGTATACAAACAATTCATTTTTAGACACATGCTTTAGTGATGATTGGGGTTCATTAGATTTTACACCCACCTTTATGGTAGAGTACAAAATCTCACAATATACACCTAAACAAATTTGTGTTTCATGTGCTCAACTTGGTTTTACGTCAACACCATCACCCCATGGTGGTGATGAGGGCTCTTTAACTACCATACCTCATGAGAGGACAATATGTAACTTTAAGAAAATAAAAAAGGATTTATGTTTTCATGAAGAAGTTAATCCTTCAAAGAAGCATAAAACCTCCTCATTTGAGTTGGAAGAATTTTATGGTCTTGGATACATACTCCTTTCTAAGCATGGACATAATGGAAACATTGAGAAAAATGATAGAGAACAAGTGAAGTCTATACCATACTCTTTCAAAAAAGATCTAGGTTTACCACCTCCATCTCCATCTTCATTTAATGCCTTGTCATCTACTGTGTGTATGACATCTTGTAATGAGAAAGAAATATTCCCTATTATTGATCAAAAGACTATCTTGTCAAGGCTTTTCGAAGCCCACTTGATTATTCTCCCTCCAAGAACACGAAATAAATTTTACTACAAGAGTTAATTTTGTGCATTTCATAGAGCTCATGGTCATTCTACTAATGAATGTTAAGGATTTGGGTAATAAATTCAACATCTTAAGGATTTTGGTGCTCTTCCTTGCATGGAAGCACCTAGTTTCTCTAATTCATATTGATTTTCAAATTTCTCATCAATCATCTCGGCTCATCCTTGTCTTGCACTAAGTGGGTGCAAGGGGTTAGGTAGCCTTGTCCTCATATGACACTTATTGATTGTCTCTTTTGGCTAGTTGACTGCTTTCCATGTATTTATAAGAGCAAGCTTGGGATGTGGACAATATGCCTTAAGTTGGCTTGCATGTGACACACTTTTCTTTCTATGTTTAGCATTGCATTTTGGGGGAAACCCCTTATTCATGATGTATTTTCATTCGGGAACATATGAATTGGAATAGGGCTTTCTGAATAAGCTCTCATGCCTTCTACTTTAAAACATATTTCTCACAACAAAGGTGTTAGTAATCACTTTAAAGTGGGGGCATACATCGACACTCATGTTTCTTTGTGTGAATTTTTTTCTTCTTATGATGTGTCCTTTTCTTGGTGGTGTCATTGGGTTTGATTTGTCCTCTCCTAGAGACATTAAGCATGATGTTCCTTAAGAACAAACCTTACATGAATTAAGCAAAGTACCTTTGAACAAAAACCTTTACTTGCATGTTGTTCATAAGCTCGACATTTCATTTTGTGGCACCCTATTGAAGCTATCAAAGGGATAACTTTGGTATGGTTAGTACAATGAGAAGCCTAGATAGAGGCATGAATTTCTCATTGTACGATGAGAGCCCATAGACCAGCATGACTTTCTCACTCAGCCACTTTTTGGGGGCTCACCTAGTGGACAGCCAAAGTTTCTACTAGCCCTTGTGAGTTTATTTTCTAAAGGCCACCTAGCATAACACAACTTGCTTGCCAATGGAGGCCTTGTGTTTTCCATGGCCACCCAGCATAATACAACTTGCTTTCCTGTGGAGCCATGTATCTTTCTCTTCTCTTCACTTTAACTTTGATAGTGTATGATTGTGTATCTTTTTCATTGCTACATACATAAGTGTCTTGAATGTCTACTTTAGTGCGAGTTTTACATAGGGCCATCCTCTCACTAAAGTGGGGGCTAAATCTAGTGTAGGAAAAGTATCCCTTTTTGACACTTAATTTGGGAATAATTAATAATAAAATGAGCTTAATTATGCCTTGATTTAGTATTGTAGTATGTTTTACATAGTCACATTAAGTTTAGGGCCCTTTTTAACAAAATGGACTTAATTGTGCCTTATTTTTTATGTTGTAAGGTGTACCTTTACACTTTCACATTAATCTAGGGCTTTATTAATTGATTGAGGTTAATTTCCCTTAATTGGCTTCTTTAATTCAAATCCAAGCCTAATTAAATGTAAATTCTGAGGGATAAAACCCAACATTCATAAATTCCATCTCACAACACTTAACTTTGGAAGATGTGTGTCCTAGGTAAGTGACCTAGGGCCCATTCGTCATAGGGCAAATGGGTCCTCACTAGTTCTAGGACCCTATTTTTCCATAAAGTTTAACATTGTTCGATGTGTGTCCTAGGTAAGTGACCTAGGAACCATTCGCCCTATGGAGAATGGGTCCTCACTTAGACCTAGGACTCCCCTTTGAAATATGTTTTTGGCAGTATTTTAATGATTTGAAATCCATAATTCAATGTCATCTTGCGATATTTGAATTTCGAGAATTAATGTTAAGATACATATAAATACAAGGTTATTTCATTAAGTTTCACCTAAAAGATTTGATGCATCCTAGAGCTTTTATGCAAGCATCCTAATAGAAAAATTATGATCAAGAGAGAATTCAAGAGAAATTTCAAGGCATTTCAAAGGAAGATTTATAAAAGGTTATTGCAGCAATCAAGATTCCATCGTCATGTCAAAGATTTCTTTCATCATGCATGTTGTTTGAGCTAATATGCTGATGTAGTGTTCAAGATCTATCAAGCATTCAAAATGCATTGTTTCTAATCAAGTTTCATGATCAAGATCTACATTCATTGAGGCCACTTCAAGCTAGTTTGTAGATTTTTTATCCAAGGTTCAAATAAGGTTTGGTGAGTTGTTATATGTTGTTGTTCATTCATCATTACTTTATGCTTTTCCATTTCATTTCAAGGTTTAATTACCAAAATAGGTTTTGACCAAGGGAAACCCTCATTCCTTAACAAACAACATTTTTCTCTCTTTGATCTGTTATTGTAGATTTTAGGTTGAAGATCATTTGAATAAAAAAATTGAAGAAAGTTGCAAAGTTGTCAAAGTTGCAAGAAATTTTTTCAAATCACAGAAAATCTTCTACAGGATTTATTTCCAGCTTTTTTACAATGAACAACTAGAATTTGGGAGTTTAGAATGAGCAGAACAAAACCCATAAAGTATTTTATAGGAGCCCTAACCAAGACCCATTTTCCATAGGGTGAAGGAGTCCTTAGTGAGGTCTAAAAAGGAATCTTTGGTGATAGGTACACATCATTCTCACCTTTCCATATCTACATTTTCATAGTTAGTTCTATTAGTTTTCAGACCTATCTTTTATAACATACAGTTTTGAATGAAATTAGGAAAAGAGGTTCATCATACCCCCTTTGTTATCAATCCATTCTTCATCCAACCTATTTTTCTATGTTTTAAATACAAATTTACATAATGATAAATCTAATCAGGGTAACCAAAGGGTAATACCTAAAATGGAAATTCCTGATCCTTTAAAGATAAATAATTTAAATCTTGTAGAAGGAATCCTTGGTGTATTCCTTTAATCCAATTACCTTATTCTCTTACAAAATATATGGTGGCACAATCTTTTGAGGATAATTCTAATCATTGTGATGATTATGATAATTCTTAGGATGAAACTCATGAAGTTAATATGATGTCAACCAAAATATGCTTTGTAAGTGGAGTATTCATTTGATGAAGGGTACATTGAAACATATTTTCATGATAGAATATGTCAAAATTTTGAATACCATCAGCAATTTTTTTCTAATAATGAAGAAGAAAAACCTAATGGTGTGCATAATGTTGAAACTTCCAAGTCTAGTGTTAGGTTAAGAAGACCCTCAAAAGAGGAAATTGGAGCATTGAATGCTACTTCTATTGCTCAAGTGAAAAGTAATTATAATTTAAGGAATAAATCAATAAATAAAGATCAAGGCAAAGAAAATAGTCTTTTCATAAAGGAGAGCAAAAATAGGTGAAGGATTAGTCTCCCATAAAGAAAAAAGAAAAGCCTGAAATGAAAGATAGGAACATAGAGAACAAAGGAAAGGGTACTGAGAGACCTGAAAATTATATTGTGTCTCTTATTATAAAGTCCAAGCATGAAAAATGAAGACAAAGCAAGAAAAGAAAAATGCCCAGTGCACTCGAGGAACTAAGGTGAAAAATAAAGAATAAAAGGTTAGAAGTCAAATAATACCAATTGATCAAAATTGTGGAATTCCTAAATACATTTCTATGGAAATGGAGCAGGTCTTGTCACAAATAAAGGTGTCTATTTTGTTGCTATAAATTATGAGAATTGAGGAACACAAAGAGAGTACATTTTCCCTTATCAATGATGCAACTAATGCCTCTATAAGCAAGAAGGTCATTACCCTATCTAAAAAGGGTAAAAATAAATTAATAAGGTTGAACATGAAGAAGAAAATCTTGAAGTTCCTGAGCTATATTTGGGCATGACTTTGAAAAAATTCCCTACTCAAGTAGAACCTTTCTATGTTACCTTGCAGATAAATGACAAATTGATAAAAAATTGCATGATGGATTTAGGAGCTTCCATAAATGTCATGCCCTTGACAATCATGAAGAAACTAGGATTGCAAGTTATTAAAGAATATGGTAAATTATTTGCTATGGATTCTAGGGAAGTTATAGTGATGGGAATCATAAAGGATATATAGTTTAAATTGGCCACCTTCCTTGAGAAAAAAATTCATGATGAATATGACTATAGTTAATATCCCACCTTAGTATGGGATGCTACCACCAAGGAAATGGTCTACAACTATAGGTGGAAGCATGCAAATAGAATTGTAATATTCCATGATCTCTATCTATGGAAAGAATGTGAAGCTGAACAAAGAAAAAATATCTACTCTTGTTGAAAATATACAACTAGATGAATAGTTATGCTTCATTGATATTGATATAGATAACTTCAGAAGTGAAGAACCTTCATCTAAGAAAGGTAAAGTTGCACCATTAGTTCAAGAAGTAAAATAACATGTGTCAAAGGATGATTTGTGGTCCATGTACTTTGATGGAGAATGTTCAAAATAAGGAGAAGGTGCTAGGGTGATTATTATATCACCAAATGGTAACTCTTATAAGTACTCATTTTCTCTAAAGTTTGAATACACTAATAATGTTACAGAGTATGAGGCATTACTTTTAGGCCTAAAAATGGCTATCAAACATAACATTAAGAAGCTTAGGGTTATAGGGGACTCTGAGTTAGTAATATCCCAAGTAAGAGCCAAATATGTATCTAAGCACAAAAGGTTAAAGCAATATAAGGCTTATATTTGGGATGCTATTGAAATGTTTGATGTTTTTCCATAGATTGCATGTAACTATCTAAGAATGCACTAATAGATCTCCTTGCCAATATTGTTCTTATACCTAATGATATAACATTTATTGGAACATCTAGGGTTGAAGTGAAAACAAGGCCTTCTATTATAAACAATAAATGTAATTGGCAGGTATTCATTGATGACCAATTTTTATTAAAGTTTCTACAATGTGTAGATGAATACTATAGCTACGAAATTGGTTTCTAGGGTTTTGTTGAGAATGTTGATTGAAGGGAGACTATTTTTGGGAATGGGGTTATTCAATTGAATACAAACAAAATCCCAAAAGGACTGGTGGCTTTAGAAAGATTTTTTGATAATGCTAACAAGTATGATGCAAAGATAGCCCCAACATGTAAACATGACCTAGAAGAAATAAACTTGGGAACAAAAAATGTATCCAAAAAGGTATATATTGGAAAAATATTGAACCCAAAAGTCAGATCTATGCTTATTCCCTTAGAAAATATAAGAATACTTTTGTTTGGCCCTATGATGATCTAAAGGCATACAAAGAGGACCTATTCCAACATGAAGTTCCTCTAAATTTTGATGCTAAAACCTTTAGGCAAAAGAAAATACCAATGAACCCTACACTAATGCTTAAAATACAACATGAGTTAATGAAACTCAAGGATGGAGGAATCATTAAGCCTACTAGATATTCTACTTGGGTTTCTAACTTAGTTCCAGTTAGAAAGAAGAATGGAGAAATAAAATTGTGTAAATTTTTAAAATCTAAATGTGTTTTCATTAAAGTACAATTATCCATTACCTAATGGACTTGAAAAGTTGAAGAAAGTGAGTGGTTGTGAGTTATTGTTGATGATCGATGACTTCTCAAGATAGAACTAGGTAAAAGTAAAAGAATTAGAGTAATACAAGACTACATTTTCCACACCATGGGGAACATATGTGTATGTTAGGATGCCTTTTGGCCTAACAAATACTAGATCAACATTCCAAAGAGTAGTGGATGTTGCATTCTCATATATTATTGATACAATAATGATAGTTTATCAAGATTATTTGATTATTTTTTTCTAAGAAAGAAGAATATCACTGCATGCATCTTGAAAATATCTTTTATAGAGCTCTTAACCCTAAGAAATATGTATTTGGGGTTACAGAGGGAAACTTTCTAGGCCACATTATACCAAGAGAAGGGATAAGAATAAATCCAACATATATTTCTACAATTGAGAGGATCCCTCAGCCTAAAACTATCAAAGGCATTCAATATTTCTTTAGGAAGGTGAATTTTGTTAGGATATTTATCACAAATTTTGCTAAGATGACAAAATCCATTTCTAAGATTCTCAAGAAAGATGAATCCATATCATGGGGGAAGAGCATACTAAGGTATTCCAAAGCATTAAGGAATCAATAAAATAGGCCCCTATATTGAAATCTCCTAATTTTTCAAATCCTTTTTACTTGCTTTCCTTTGCTTCCTTTCATAATGTAGCTATTATTTTTTTTGTACAAGAATAAAGAAGGATATGATTAGCCTATTGCATTCTTTAGTAAAAATCTTAAAACTACTAAATTAAAGTATGAAATAATGGAGAAGTAGGCTTATGTTTTAGTGGAGGTAGTAAAAAAGTTTAGACCTTATTTATTAGGTGCTGAGATTATTGCCTATGTCCCAAATGCTACAATCAAGAATATCTTCACCCAAAAAGAAGTCAGAAGGAGAAGATGCATATGGATCAATAATATCAAAGAATTCAATATAGACATCCAAACAACCAAGCTTGTTAGAGGAGAAGGTTTAGCTAGGCTTCTAGATGAGTCTAACCTTGTCGCAAGTTAGATAAATCAAATACAAGAGGATACAACTATGGAGGAGTAAAATTTGTAATCTTGTTCTTGGTATAGAAATATTGTGTACTATTTCAAGAATATTTCTTGTCTAGAACATATGAATGATAATAAAAAAAAGAAATCTTAATTTGCAATCCATTAACTATTTCATATTTTAGGATGATCTATATTAAAGAAATAAAGATGGTGTGTTGCTTAGATGTGTAAATGAACATACCACTGATATTCTGAAAGAAATACATAGTGGAGTTTCTGGAGGAAATTTATATGGAAAAAAAATTGCACATAATATTTTAAGGTCTTTTATATAATAAAAGAAAAGAATGCAAGCTAAGAATAGAATGGAGCTCTACAATGGTCATGGAGGAAAACAACGGTCGGATAATCTCAGGCATGGTGGCAGAGGTCACGAGAGACCTAGAGGGAATAGGAGTGGGAACCTTGATCACGTCTGGATGAAAGAGAGATGGGCCCACCCCCAGAACAATGCTCACATTGGTCATTTTCACGAGGACCAGGGTCACGGGAATCTTCACACAAATAGAGGTGTAGGCTCTTCTCGCGGTAGGACTAAGAACAGATAGTACATAAATGAAGAGTTTTACAGAGCTCGACAACAAAATGAAGGAAAAAGAGGGCATAATGATATTTCATGGATGGGAAGACAGGGCCATGGAAGAAACCCTAAAGGTAGAAATGGGAAAGGAGGAGTGGTTTGGCAAAAGAAGTCAACTGATAAGGAATGGGAGGAAGAATAGGAAGAAACCTCAGGGGGGGAAGGGGACACCATGGTCCACTCTTGTCCAAAGAATTAAAAGGCAGACGAACCAAAATAGTAATCAGCTCTTTGAAATTGCAAGCAGAAGTTTTGAGGTTAGAACAGTTAGGCTTGCTTGGGAAATGGTTCGGGAAGGATCTCAATTGGGAATACTTGGTGAAATGGTGGAAAGAACACTGGGGTTCTGAACTACAATTTAAAATGCTCCAAAACGACTTCTTTCTAGTAGTTTGTCCATCCAGAAAAATCAGAGACCAAATAGTAAATGATGTTTGGGTTTTAGATGGGAGTGGCTTTTATTTAAGGCAATGGATAGTGGGTTTTGACCCAATGACCCACGCGATGGAATCCTTGCAAGATTGGTACAACTTACCAAATCTTCCTAAGGAATTTTGGGCTCCATCCATTCTAGAGGAAATCGGCAATCAACTAGGTACATTTGTCTGTGGAGAAGAAAGGAAACTGGAAAAGAAGAACCAAACCTATGTGTGCATATGCATGGAGAATAAAGCAAACAGGAAGATATGGAGTGAGATCGAACTTCTAACGGACTATGGAAACTGGGTTAAAAAATTAGAGTGTGATTCTCTAATGCATAATAATCTGGTGCATTCTTTGGGATGCAAAACACACAATGAAGAGGGAGGGAAATCCTACCTTCTAGATGTCCCATCAGAGACTCCTAGAGTGTTAGTCTGAATCACTACCGAAACCATAATTCCTTCATCTCATTTGGCAGGGCTTGAGAAGTCTTTGCCAATGAAGGGCAGGGTTTCTACAAAAGAGGATAGGGACAATGTGCAACCTTTGGGGGACGCCCCCCAGATTAGCTCTCCAAGATCATCCTCAATGGATAAAATAGAGGGGAGGAAGGAGTTATAGGAGGAATAGGAGGAGAAGGAGGATCAGCTTGCAAATTTAGAAAAACTCTCTGAGACTCTAGAACTTTTGGGGGATAGTTGTCAGAATGTGGAATTGGATTCTTTGATAGAAGTGGGGAAGGAACTAGTGGAACTAGTGGTGGCGACTAAAGCAAAGTCAGGAATACCGGAGGCATGGCTTAACTTAGAAGGTATAGAGGAAATATGGGAGTTAGAAGGGCAAGAAACGATGGAGCTGTTAAGCCCACAATTAGGTAAAAAGAGAAAGATGACTGAGGAGTTGTAGGTGGCTAAATCTTGATTAGGAATCTACATAAGAGAAATACTCAAACTCACGCTAGACTGTGGGGATCAGAAAAAGCAGGGTAGAATTCCTAACCAAGAAAAGAGAAAACTGGATGGGGAAGCCAATGGACAACAGAAAATCGATTCAATGATTAAAGTAGGGAAGGGTGGAGCCCTTCCTAAACAACAATGAAAATTTTAACCTGGAACGTTAGGGGCTTACATGCCCCTAACAAGTGGAGCCTCATTAGATGCCACATAGAAGTGAGCCAAGTAGAAATTTGTCTTCTACAAGAAACAAAACTAGGCAGTTCAGATCTGGAGAAATTTGGCAAAAAATTGAGGACATGGATATAGCTAGGCACAGAAGCAGAAGGGGCTTCAAGAGGCTTAATTATTATATGGAAACCGTAGATAGTCCTAATAGAGACCTTGAATTCGAGTCACCATTGGATGGTGTGCAAGGTAAGAAGTCTAATCTCGAATCTTCATTTTAATCTTTTAAATGTGTATGGCTCCTTGATGAGTGTCTAGAAAAGATTGGTCCGGCTACAATTGGATGGAATTTTGAGTGGTATGCAATAGGGCTTTAGCATAATAGGAGGGGACTTTAATGCAATTCTTAGGCAGGAAGACAAGAAAGGTGGTTCAGGAAAATTCCTACAGTCTCAAATGGATTTCTGTAGCTTTGTGGACAGAAATTCCTTACTGGAAATTCCCATAGGCAATGGACACTTTACCTAGAAAAATCGTAGGAAAGGGTTTGGAAGCATAGCAGAAAACTTAGATAGATTCTTCTTCAAAGGAAATCTGAGTCTCTTTCCTTTCTCTCTCGAGAGCAAGATAAACTCTGGGATTGGTTCTTACCATTTTCCATTTCAACTTCAAATAGTTGGGGAGAAGGGGCCGATTTGATGTCCATTCAAATTTGAAATGATGTGGTTTAAGGACCCTAGCATGATGGTATCATTAGAACAATGGTGGAAGGAATGCTCTCCAGAGGGTTCGAGCTTATTCAACGTGATCACAAAGTTAAAATACTTGAAGCAGTGACTTAAACAATGGAACAAAGAGTGCTTCAAGAACATCTTCAGAGAGAAAGAGCAAATGAAGCAAGAATTGGACAACCTAGTTGATGAAATTATCAACAAAGGGATGGACGAAGCCTACTATATGAAAGAAAAGGTATTAACCAACAAACTCCATGATATTCTGGCCAAAGAGGAAGTTTTTTGGAGACAAAAATACAGAGAGGTCTGGTTAAAGACAGAAGATAGAAACTCAAAATTCTTTCACAACTCCACAAAAGCAAGGAGAGAATTAAATAGAATATCTAATTTGAAAGATGGGGATGGTAAATTGATGGAGGATCTGAAGGAAATCAAGGATTCAACAGTTACATATTTTCAGAACTTGCTTAATGACTAGGAAGGTTCAAACTTGGATGCCCAGAATGTCTCCTTGCAGTCCATACCAAAATTGATCTCTCAAACTCAAATGAGAGCTTTGAATGATAAATTCTCAGAAGACGAAGTGAAAGAGGCAGTCTTTGGGATGCAACCAGAAAAGGCACCCAGACCGGATGGATTCTCGATAGGTTTTTTCCAGAAATGTTGGCACTTCTTGGGTAAGGATGTTTGGGAAGCTATAGAAGACTCTAGGATAAACAAAAGAGTTTTAAAGGAAACAAATAACACTTTAATTGCCCTCATCCCAAAGAAAGAAAAGCCAGACTCCTGGGAAGACTTTCACCCAATGTCATTGTGCAACACAATTTACAAGATATTGGCCAAAGTACTAGCCAATAGATTGAAGAAGATTCTCCCCACAATTATATCTGAGGAACAAACAGGTTTTGTCCCCAGACGATCAATTTTGGATGGGGTGATCATTGCTCAAGAAGTCATACATTCAATTCAAAAAATGAATAAACCGGCAATGCTTCTGAAACTGGACATCAGAAAAGCTTACAATAGAGTGAATTGGAGATTCCTCTTCAAGGTAATGGAAGCCTTCGGATTCCAAAAGGAATGGTTAGACTGGCTCTTCGGATGGGTGGCTAGTCCGCGTTTTTCAGTGTTGGTTAATGGTTCTCTAGAGGGATACTTTATAGCTTCAAGAGGGCTTAGACAAGGGGACCCTCTGTCCCCCTTCCTGTTCATAATAATGGTTGAAGCCCTCGGGAGATTGATTGAAAATGCAAGGAGGCTTAGTTGGATTGAAGGATTGCAAGTAACTAGTAGTCTAGCTAATATCACACACCAACAATTTGTGGATGACACAATGCTGTTTGGTGAGGCCTTGGAAAAAGAGGTACAAAGGCACAAAAAAATGCTAGAAGACTACTTTAGGGCTTTAGGACAGGAAGTAAGTAAGGCTAAATCTGAGATATTCTTCTTCAACGCAAATTTCCCCAGTGAACTTTAAATCTTGTGAATCCTAGGATTCAAGATGGGGCAACTGCCATGGAAATTTCTAGGACTACCACTAGATAAAGGCATCAAAAGTACCAGGTGGAATTCTATAGTGACTCGATGTAAGGATATAATATCCTCATGGAAAAATAGGTGGCTATCCTGGGCAGGGAGGTTAACTTTGCTGAAATCAGCCCTTTTAGCACTCCCCATCTATATGATGTCCTGTCTGTAGCTCTCAATTGGAGCAAGCAAAGATCTAAATAGGATAATGAAGGACTTCTTATGGAAAGTAAATTCAGAACAAAAGAAAATTCCTCTTATAAAATGGCAGAAGGTTTGTGAGAAGAGGGAGAAAGATGGGACAGGCTTGAGAAATGTTCTGCATCAAAACAAGGCATTGGGGGAAAAATTAGCTTGGACTATTCATTCTCGCCCTGACCTCAAATGGGTGAAGATTGTCAGAGAAAAATATTTGGAAGAAGACCCTTACTGTTTTCTAGTAGAAAAATCCTTTCCATTTGGGTCTCGAATTTGGAATTTCATTAAAAACTCTAGAGATCTTCTAACAGACTTTCTTACGTGGGAAGTGAAGGATGGAAAGGAGGCTATGTTCTGGGAAGACTCTTGGGAAGGCCATCCAGCACTTGCTGACAACCCAAAACTCTTAAGAGTAAAGGAGAAGACTAAACAAATTTGGGGTTCGAAAGTCAGAGACTACATAGATCACTTGGAAGACCCAGTTGAAGGTTACATAAAGTGGAAATCAGTGAGAAGTTTGGAACTGGGAGCCTAGGAAATTAAAGCCTATGAGAAAGTAGTGTCAAGTCACAGGATTTGGGGTAGACAGGGGAATGATCGCTTACGGTGGGATGTTGCATCAAACGGGGCATACTCAGCCAAGATAGGTTACAACATCCTATCATCCTCAATTGAAGAAAATTCAGAGATCCCTCAAAGTCTTTGTTGGAACAAGGTTTGTCTTCCAAAGGCAGGAATATTCACATGGGTTGTAGCTCAAGGAAGAATTCTCACAAGAGACAGGTTTACCAAATTGGGCTATCATGGTTCCACTAGATGCTCCCTGTTCCAAGAGGCTAAGGAAATAGTGGATTACCTACTTATTAATTGCAAGTTCACATATCAGATGTGGTGTTGGCTATGCACAAAGCTACACTGGATAACTATTTTTCCCAACACCTTACTAGAATGCTTAAAATCTTGGCCAAGTAATGATCATAACACCATCTTTGGGGACCTCTGGAAGATGAGCCCCTGAATCCTAATCTGGGAAGTGTGGAAGGAGAGAAATAGATGTTTGTTTCAAGATAAAGAGATGTCGATACCAAGGCTTCAGTGCAAGATAGAGGCGAGCATAATATAACTCTTCAATGCACAACTGATGGCCAAACAAAACAAAAAAATTCACTAAATGGGATGCTTGGATTATGAAACAATGGTTTGGAATCAAAATCCCCCCATTGGGCTATTCAGGAAGTGTGGCTTCCACTTAACAACACAACAAGACAAAGTGGATTCCACCTGAGCAGGGATGGGCTAAACTGAATTTTGACGGAGCCTCCAAAGGGAACCCGAGCCCGTCTAGGGCAGGCTGCATAATTAGAACTTACACAAGTTTGATTCTAGGGAGATTAGCTCAGCACCTAATAGAAGGAACGAATAATGCAGCTGAATTCCAAGCTCTCCTGCTTGGATTAAAACTGGGTAAGGAATTAGGAATTAAAAATCTGATAGTCGAAGGAGACTCAACTTTGGTCATAAATGCTCTAAGGAAAAGACAGATCCACAACTGGAAATTAGGGGTATATTTGGAAGCTGCATTAGAGCAACTAAGGCATTTTGAACAAGTGATGTTCAATCACACATTAAGGGAAGGAAACATGGAAGCTGACTCTTTGTCTAATAAGGGAGTAATTGGATCCGGTTTCAAAGAGTGTAACACAGAATAATTCCTTGTGGGTGGTAGGGTGGGTCCCTCCCGCCCCTCATTTAGTTCCCTAGCATACAAATCCATGAGATTGATGCAAATAAAGGCAATTTTTCTAACAACAAGGGAGGAAATGAGGTGGTGGAAGGGGTGCATAAGGTGGCGACTAAGTGGCAAGGTCACATCACTCCAAGCCCTCTCCAAAATGACAGAGGGATAACGAAGGAAAACAAACAAAGTTTAGCAGTCCACCAAATGAGGGGATACCTCGGCAACATTAGGAGAAGCTAATGACACAAGTATCCAGGAAGAAATAGCTCGACACGTAGGGTATGACCATCATGAAAGCTTAAGCATATGGGCCGAGTGGTAGAATTCACTCCTCACGAGGAGCTAGCTGAATGAAGGAGGAAGGTCGTAGGATAATTTCATTGCAAGGATGGAGTGCCTTGCTTTGCCATTATTTTAGATTTGTGCGCGGAGGCTCGGCCTTACACCATATGAGCTTTTAAAAGTGAACGGATGAAGACATTCTCGTAGTATGGTTTTCGAAATTTGGTTTGTTTTTTTGTCTCTATGTAGGGAATTGTCGACTAAGGGATGCAGATGGCGAGGATGAGTAGATCGAAATTCATTATCTCCATATCAGCGGAAGGGTTGGAAAGTTTCGGTGTTGATACTCTAGTCTCCTTGGTGGCTATAGAGAGACAAATAGCATTTCAAGAGATTACTCATCAAAGACTGAAGAGAATCCTGCTTGAGGATGATCCCTTGACTATGTTAGCAGTAAAAATGATATTAGGCAAAGGTCATCTGGAAAGAAAGGAATTTGTGAGAGACAACGCACACATCTTCTCTCGGTTCTTAGCTGTAATTTTGGACCTGGAAGTCCCAAAGGTGGAGGTAAAGGAAATGTTGGAGTGTCTTTTCTGAGGTGACTTGCTAGGGGGGTTAGAGAAGACACTAAAGGTGGCTTTCAAGGGCAAAGGAATTCCACGCCCCGCAGACCTGGATCTTCTTTGGGAGAAAGACGAGGCAGTTAAAGTCTATCCCTACATTTTAGACCTTAAGGGGCCAGAGCTTATGAGGCACAAAATGATATCGGCCATGGCAGTCGAATTCCTGAAAAGGAAGCTAAGGCTCTTGATGGAGGAGGGGATTGAATGGGTGGAAGCCTTCACCCTGTTTGCAGAACTAAATGACTTCCTGTGAGGCTTGGCCTCTGTGTTTCAAATTATTTTGTGTTCAATCATAATTCTAGAAGGTTTTAGAAGTTATGTAGTGGAATTGCAAATTCGGTACCGGCCGTGTGAGGCTTGGCCTTTGGTTTTAATTTTTTGTGCTTAAAATCATAATAGTAGATGGATTTTTGAAGCCATGCAACAGGACTGCATTTTGTAACCGGTCGTAGCTTGCTCCCGAGATGGAAGGTTTAGTCGATAGGCTTAGATTTCATGGACGACTATTATCTCCTGCTATGCAAACGGATGCAAATTTTATAATAATTAATATAAATCCCTACCTTGCATATCAAAAAAAATAATTTTAAGGTCTTTTTATTGGTTTCCTACTTTTTTTATTAATACATATAAGATGGTAAGAAAATGTGATGCATGTCAAAAGTTTTCAGGTAAGATGAAATACACTTGTGCCTTACCATTAAGAACATTAACTATAGAAGCCCCTTTTCAATAATGGTGTATATAATTCATTGGAGAAATTATTAAAAAATCCAGTGGTGGTCACAGGTGGATTTGGTGGCAATTGATTACTTTACCAAATGGGTAGAAGCCATTCCTACCAAGAAAGTTGCCAACAAAATTGTGATGAATTTTTTCATGGAAAATATTGTAATTAGATTTGGGACCCCTATAAAATTGGTTGTAGACAATGCTATATGTTTCAAGTCTAATGAGTTTACAACCCTTTGTTATGATTATGGGATTGATACATCTTATTTATCTCCATATCAACCACAAGAGAATGGACAAGATGAGTCTATAAATACAAGTCTAATGAAGATTATAAAAAGAGTAACTAGAAAAAAATAAATTCACGGGATTCAAAACTCAAACTGTGGGATGACAAAACAACAATAAAGAAGGCCACAAGGAAGACTCTTTATGAATTAGTGTGGATTAGATGCAAGGATTCCAATAAATAATCCGTTATACATTTATACGTTCATTCTAGAGTATGATGAAGATATTGATGGTGTTATTATAGTTAGAATCAATCAACTTACAAAATTGGATGAATTTAGAAGAGATGCATGCAAGACCAATCTCAAGAAACAACTACAGGTGAAATACTTATTTGATGAGAATGCATCCGATATAAATTTCATGATAGGTGACATGATTTTGATGTGAAATTATAGAATTAAAGAAAAGGGAAAACATGATAAATTTGAAGCTATATGGATAGGTCCCTATGTCATATCCAACACTCATGGTGAAAATTCATATTTTCTACAAAATTTGGATGTTAAAATTTTATAATTTCTAGTGCATGGACAATTCCTTAAAACCTATTTTTAAAATAGGGTATATCCATACACATTATATTTTAGTGTAAAGTATTGCAAGTATGAAGGTGTTGTCATTTATGTCAACAATTTTTTGATGAAGGTTGTTGCATGATGAAGATGTTGAGGATATTGAGAAAATTGTGTTGCAGTTAGTGCATGTATGGAATAACCTTGTTTGTGCATGTATAGTTGAGATATTGAGGAAGTGTTGTGAGTACATGGAGCTATCTTTATGTTGCAATTTTTGGAGATGTGTTGGAATGGTGTAATGTTATGAGATGATGTCTCTAGAACTTGGTTTCCAAGTGCTCTTGAGAAAATTTAATAAATAGAGAAAAGCATGCTCCAGGATGTAGTTCACATTTCTTCTATGTTGATGCTATTCTAGCGTGGATCTAATATGTTGTTCAATGTTGTCAGTAGTTTCTATATCTAGAGTCTGGGTTTCTGGATCATTGTGCAGAGTGAGATATGTTCACTGGTGGGTGAACCAACTTTTTAGTGTTGTTTACTATGGTTTGGAGAAATGTATTTGCTCCACATTTCTTCATATTTTTGGTTTCAAGTTGTGCAGATTTGGGAAGTTTCTTATGATGTTTATATCTTTCATTATTCAGGGTTTCTCTTGATTTGGTATAGTATAGTGTGTGTTTCATGTGTTGGTGTGTGAATATGGTTAACTAGATGTTCTGGGTTGAAGTATTTCTATGATGCAAGTTTGGATGAAGTCTTTGTTGGATCTCAGGTGGTTTGTGGATTGTTCTATATTGTGAAAAACATATTTGTGTGGTCTATGTGTCGTATTTATCAAATGGGAAGAGTGTAATTAATATTTTTATGGTGTTTAGCATGGGTAACAGTTTACCTGGTGTTAGTGCAAAGCTTGTGGAAGCATGTTGAGGTGTGTTAGGGAATACTTGGATCCTAACTAAGGATTTATATGGGTTTCCTTCATTCCTATATGTAGTGTTGGAAGATATTAAGATATATGTGAGATAGATGTGAATGATGAATATGATGTGAATTGTAGAAGTATAGATGTGAATTTGAGCAGAGCAATGCGAACTTCAAAGTGCTAGATTCCTAAATGTAGTGAGTTGAAGGCATCTAGAATATTTCAATCAAGGCTATGAAAGTGTTGGAAAAATTGTGGTGGATTGTTTTTTGCATTGAGAAGTTGTTCTCTATGTAACATTTCTCTTCTAGCTTCCTTTCTTTCTATGATAGTGAGCCCTGGCTGTGAGCCCTATTAGACAGTGTGTCTTATTTTGGTGGTGATCCCTTGTACCAGTTTTGCAATTACTTATATTATGAGATAATCCTCACCATGGTTTTTCCCTCATTGGGATTTCCATGTAAATTTGGTGTTCTCTTGTGTATGGTGTTGTTATTTTAGTTTATGTTATTTGCTTTTCATGTTCAAACATTATAATAGATTAAGGGTTTAATGAATACATGTGGATCCAATTATTGTTGAGAGTTTTGATATTTTAATTTGATTCAATTGATTCACCCCCTCCCAATTGTCTTCTTCATTCAATAATTGGTATCAGAGCAAGGTTCCTTGGAGAAGAGCTTAACTTCTTGAGGTAGATCTGGGATGGCGAACAAGTTAGATTGCCCTAGATTTGATGGCATAGTCTATGCATTCTAGAAGACAAAGATGGAAGGATATCTAGCATCACATGGGTATGAGATTGAAAAGGAAATAAAGAATCAATATGTTGCAACTCTGAATGGTCCAAGCACAAGTGATGAGATCAAGGCACATGAGGTAAATTCTAAGGCTAGATTTATTCTTGTGAATAGTCTCTCAAATTCTAAATTGGTAAAATTTATGAATCTTAAGATTGCTAAAGAAGTTTGGGAAAAGCTAGAGAGCATTTATGAAGGAGATGATAAGGTTAAACAAAAAAAGTTGCAGAACCTAAAGGAAAAAGTTGAGACCTTGTGAATGTTTGAAGATGAAACAATCACAAAAAACATGTAGAGAGTTGATGAGCTAGTAAGTGCAATGAGAGGTCTTAGTGCACAAGTCAAAGAACCTAGAGTTGTAAATAAAGTTCTTAGATCTATTCTTGATTCTTACAGTAAAAATGTATCTACTATTGAGGAAGTTGCAAATTATAATACTTATTCTAGAGATTAGTTGCATGGTGCACTAACTTCATTTAAAATGAGAAAACTTGGTTTGAAAAATGGTACAAAAGTAGAGACTACTTTCAAGGCTGGTAAATAAAAAAAGGTTGAAGATCCAGATGGAGAAGATCTTGATGATGTGGAAGCTAAATTTGTAAGAAGGATAAAAAAGGGAACTGATAAGTACAAAGGTAAACTACCTTTCAAATGTTTTAGCTATAGAAATATAGGTCATTATGCTTCAAGATGCCCAAACAGAGCTATGAACAATATAAGTAATGAGAACAAAGGAAAGATGAGTAAAAGAAGTTACTATGTTCTAGAGAAGATGTTGGTATTTCTGATGATGAATATGATTATGAAGATGCTGATGAAAATGAATGCTTGTTCTTGGATTTAAAAGATGAATCTACTTTTGCTAGATTTGAAAGTTGTATGAAGGAAAGTGTTCTAGCAAAGAAGGATAAGGTTGAAGGTAATTTGGTTTTTGATTTTCATGTCAAACATGATAAAAAACTATAGGGTTGTAGATAATGGCTACTCTAACCACATGTCCAGAGAAAAAAGTAAGTTTGTTAAACTTGAAAAATATGATGGAGGATTAGTTAAATTTGGAGATGATTCAGGAGATAAGTTTTGTGGAATAGGTTCAATCAGTTTTGATGGCAAGCATAATATTGAGGATGTTTACTATATTAAGGGCTTAAGGAATAATCTTTTGAGTTTTGGACAAATATGTAGCAAAGGATATAATATTGTGTTTAAGGATGAAAGATGTGAGATAAGAAAAGGGTTTGGAACTGTGATTGTTGCTGGTAAGAAAATAGATGGAAACATCTATCAGCTCAAGGGTGTTGATGGTCATTACTTTATTTCTCAAATTAATGACAATTGGTTATGACACCAAAGGATGTGTCACATGAATTTTGATAATTTAGTTAGAATCAGTTTAGTTCATGCAATAAGAGACCTACCAAGAATCACAAAGCCTATCAATGTCATTTGAAAAAATTATCAATTTGGAAAGCAAATAAGGAGTAGTTTCAAAGGAAAGGAACAATATGCTATCAGACTATTGGAATTAATACATACAGATATTTGTGGTCCTACAAGGGTGGGAAGTCTTTAGGGTGATAGGTATTTCATGATTTTGATTGATGATTACTCTAGAATGACACGGGTTAGTTTTCATAGAGAGAAATATGATGCTCTAGATAGATTCAAAGCATTTAAAGCTATGGTTGAGAATGAAATGGATTTGAAAATCAAATGTTTGAGGTCTAATAGAGGTGGAGAATTCACCTCCAATGAGCTTAACATGTTTTGTGAAGTTCATGGAATAAAGAGGTACTTGTCTGTCCTAGAACTCCTCAACAAAATGGAGTGGTTGAAAGGAAAAATTAGACTATTCAAGAGGTTGCAAGAACTATGATGAAAGAAGCTAACCTACTGAAAGTCTACTGGAGAGAATCAATTCATATTTCTATTTTCATACTTAACAGAGTTCAAGCCAAAGCTAATAGCATAAAGACTCCCTATGAGTTGTGGTATGGAAGGATTCCTACTATCAAGTACTTTAGAGTATTTGGCAGCAAATGTTATACCAAAAGAGATGAAGAAAACTTAGGAAATTTTAATGCAAAGTTTGATGAAGGTATCTTCCTTGGATATTCTACTAAAATCGAAGCTTATAGATGTTACAATAAAAGACTAAGAAAGATTGTTAAAAGTACAAATATTAAGGTTGATGAAGATTTACAAAATTTAATTGTTGTAAATGGATATGTGTCAGATGAACCTGCTTGCAGAGAAGAAGAAGAAAAAAATAAGGAAAAGAAGTGTAGAATGAAGAGGAAGAAGCTCCATAAAAGACCCCTAATACCCCTAAGTATGCATAAAAGAATTATTCTAAAGAACAGATCATTGGAGACAAGAGGAAAGGATTATTGACAAGAAGTAGAGCTACTGAAGTTGAGGTAAATCTATGTTTACTTTCTAAAGATGAACCTAAATAGTGAGTGATGCATGCAAAGATAAACATTGGATGAAGGCAATCGAAGAAGAAATTATACAAATCAAGAAAAAAATGGACTTGGGAACTGGTTCCTAGACCGAAAAACAAGAACATAATTGGAACCAAGTAGGTATTCAGAAACAAACTGAATGATAATGGAGAAGTGGTAAAAAATAAAGCAAGGATTGTGTGTAAGGGTTACTCACAAGTAGAAGGAATAGACTTTGAGGAAACATTTTCTCTAGCGGCTAGGATGGAAGCTATTAGAATGTTTTTGGAATTTTTAGCATACAAGGACTTTAAAGTTTATCAAATGGATGTGAAGTCTGCTTTTCTAAATGGTGAATTGCTAGAAGAGGTTTACATTGAACAATTAGAAGGATTTCAGTTGTTAGATCATCTAGATATAGTTTGCATATTGAAAAAGGAATTATATGGATTGAAGCAAACTCCCAAAGCTTGGTATACAAGATTGGATAGATGTTTGATACAACAAGGATTCAGTAAAGGCACCGTAGATAGTACTCTTTACTTCAAAATTGAGGAAGAAAAAATATTGATAGTAGTTGTGTATGTGGATGATATTATCTTTGGAGGAAATGAATCTATGTGTAAGAAATTTGCAGAAGAGATGCAAAAATATTTTGAGATGTCAATGTTTGGGGATATAAATTTCTTCCTTGGGCTACAAATCAATCAAATAGATAAAGGCATTTTCATTTCACAGTCAAAGTATGTCAAAGAGATGTTGAAGAAGTTTGGAATGGATGACTCCAAACTAGTATGTAATCCTATGGTGACTGGTTGCAAACTAAGCAAAGATGATGAATCACCTAAGGCTAGTTAGAGCAAGTATAGATATATGATTGGTGGATTACTATATCTAATTGCTACTAGATTGGATATCATGCATGAAATTTGTCTTGTGGCTAGATTTCAAGAAGATCCTAAAGAGACACATGTTGTAGTAGTGAACAAGATATTTAGATATTTAAATGACACTCTAGATTATGGATTATGGTATCCTAAGGATATTGATTTCACATTAAGTGAATACACAGATGTAGATTAGGTTGGTTGTGTTGATGACAAAAAAAATACAAGTGGTGGTGCATTCTTTCTTATATGTCCACTGGTGTCATGGTTAAGTAAGAAACAATATTAACTTTCTTTATCCACTTCAGAGGCTGAGTATATTGTAGCAACATCTTGTTGTACACAAGTGTTGTGGATGATACAAACATTGAAGGATATTAGAGTAATGTATGATGAGCCTATATCTATATTTTTGTGCAAATACAAGTGTAATTAATATTTCAAAGAATCCAGTGATGCATTCAAATACAAAGCATATAAAAATTAGGTATCACTTTCTGAGAGAGAAGGTTATGGAGAATGAGGTAAAGATTGAATATGTACACAAGAATAGATTGTTGATATATTCAATAAGGCTCTCCCTAAGGATAATTTTGAGTATCTCTAGGATAAGTTGGGGGTTATTTCCCCTCCTTTGAAGTAGATACATATGGAGTTGCATTAGTCCAGTGGATCTATGGATTCATCTCTTGTCTGAACTGATGTTGGTGGCTACCTCTCATGGGGAGTAGGTAGTGTCATTGTTGTAGTAAGGAATATTGTCATTGTGAAGAGTTGCTGATTTTTTGGGGTGTAATCCTAAGGGGGAGTATTCAAAGCAGTAAAAAGGAAAATATTGTGGCTTAGTGTCAATGGGGGAGAATAATGGAGAACACTTTATCTAGTGCCATTGATGTCAAAGGCAGAGAAAGAATCATGTGAAAAAGTTTATCTACTTAGAGGGAGAGAAAAGGAAATCTTGAGAAAGTGTGTTCAAAGTTGTTATGTTGTATTTGATGGTTTTTCATATCATGTGTTGCCATTAATGAAAAATGGGGAGATTATTGCAAGTATGAAGGTTTTGTCATTGATGTCAACAAGTTGGGGTTGTCATTGATGTAAACTATGTGTTGATGAAGGTTTTTGCATGATGAAGATGTCGAGGATATGGAGAAAATTGTGTTGCAGTTAGTGCATGTATAGAATAACCTTGTTTATGCATGTATAGTTGATATATTGAATAAGTGTTGTGAGTACATGGAGCTATCTTTATGCTGCAATGTTTGGAGAATTGTTAAAATGGTGTAATGTGCTGAGAGGTGTCTCTGGTACTTGGTTTCCAAATGCTCTTGAGAAAATTTAATAAATAGAGAAAATAGTGTTGTGTAAGTGTTCAAAGTATGCTTCGAGATGTGATCCACGTTTCTTTTGTGTTGATGCTATGCCTATGTGGATCTAATATGTTTTTCAAGGTTTTTTAATAGTTTCTATATCCAGAGTTTTGGTTTTTGGATCACTATGCAGAGTGAGATATGTTCAGTGTGTGAACCATTTTTTAGTGTTGTTTACTATGGTCCGGGAGAAATGTATTTGCTCCACATTTCTCCACATTTTGGTTTCAGGTTGTGTGGATTTGGGTAGTTTCCTATGATGTTTATATCTTTCATTATTCAAGGTTTCTCTTGATTTGGTATAGTATAGTGTGTGTTTCATGTGTTGGTGTACGCATAAGGTTAACTAGATGTTTTGGATTGAAGTATTTCTATGATGCAAGTTTGGATGAAGTCTTTGTTGGATCTCAGGTGGTTCATGGATTTTTTTAGATCATGTAAAAGATATTTGTGTCATCTGTGTGTTGTATTGATCAAATGGGAAGCACTTACTTATTAGTTTTATGGTGTTTAGAATAGGTGACAACCGACCTAGTGTTAACACTATATGTGAATCTTGTGGCAGCATGTTGAGGTGTGTTAGGGAACACTTGGGTCCTAACTAAGGATTTATATGGGTTTCCTTCATTCCTATCCACCATGGGAATGTTTGGGTGCCGACCTAATTTGAAATTTTAAATGTAAAGGATGTGTTTCCAACCTTGGAGAAGGTTTTAAAGGTTGAGGATGATATAAATAAGAGTTGTGTTGTTGGAATATATTAAGATAGATGTGAGATAGATGCGAGTGATAAATGTGATGTGAATTGCAAAAGTATAGATGCAAATTTGAGTAGAGAAATGCGAAATTCAAAGTGTTGGATTCCTAAATGTAGTGAGCTAAAGGTGTCCACAATATTTCAAAAAAGGCTGCAAAAGTGTTGGAACAATTATGGTGGATACTCTATTGCATTGAGAAGTTGTTCTCAGCGTAACATTTCTCTTCTATCTTCCTTTCTTTTCGTGGCAATGAGCCCTATTGGACAGTGTTTCCTATTTTGGTAGCGAGCCCTTGTACTAGTTTTGTAACTACTTATATTGTGAGCTAATCCACACTGTGGGTTTTCCCTCATTGGGTTTCCATGTAAATATGGTGTTCTCTTGTGTATGGTGTTGTTATTTCAGTTTCTATTATCTACTTTTCATGTTCAAACATTATAAGAGATTAAGGGTTTAATGAGTGCATGCGGATCTAATAATTTTTGATGGTTTTGATGTATTAATTTGATACAACTGATTCACCTCCCTCTCACTTGTCTTGTTCATTCAACATAAATTTTGTACAATTGTTTCATCTTTTTGCTCATTGTCGTGCATTTTTTGCACACATGCCCCGCTGAAGGTAGGGACCCCCTCTTTTCTCTCTCGACGGGCTATTTTTCTCCTGTCCCACTTTGTGAACCCCTATTTCTAAGCCCAAGTTGGCCACAAGCCTCAAAACGACCAATTTCCCCTTGGCCAAGTTTCACTAAGTCATTTTTCCAATGCGGTCTGGGTCCTGTGGGTTTCCCTTAGTTTTTTCTCGACATCTGTTGGCCCTCGCGGACCCACATTCGCAGGTTTCCTCTTGCTATTTTCCATTGTATTTCACTATTCACCTACAACTAAGCCTTAACATCCACCTGTGTGGTAGGCCCCGCATCCACTTTTTCCGCTGTTTCCTTTAGGTATTGCGAACCCATAGTGGCGGTTCACCCAACAGGGGTCTTCATCCTTGTTTTTCCACTAAGCCGCAACCAACCCTTGACTTCCACCTGCATGGCGGGGTCTGCAGTTGGTCCTTTTGTCTCTGCCATTATTGCAAACCAACCGAACCCATCACTTTGAAACTACCTAAGTGCAAAATATTGTGGGTCTTTATACATGGCTTACCTTCACCCAATTGTCATTCTCTAACGCCTAGGCTCTCACATCACCCCGTCCTATGGATCTCGCATATGCCCTTTCCTTGGGATGAAATCATAAAGTTGTAGTGAAATCTCAGGTCCGCACTCACCAACAGATCCGTCCTGGTGAGCTGTCACCTATGGGAAGCCGTTACCATGACGCAGTTTAACAATGAAAAACCTTCACTACCTCCCCACACCATGGACCCACAACCCACCAGCATCGTCTCCCCTACTACAGGACTTCATATCACTTCTTCCGTTGTGAGCTCTTTGCTTGTGGAGACTGCTGGTTTCTTTTCCACATCTACCCATCATCACTATAACAACCACATGACGCAACTTTGTCAAAACGATGATTAGAGTTTAAGTGTGCATGCCTCTAGGGAGTCTATGATTCATAAGGAGTCTCGCTTGATTAACATTGCATGATGAGAGGTCCTTACATATTAATGTTGCAAGCTTTAAGGGACATCACCCATATTGCCATTGCCTCACGAACACCCCGTACGGGTATTACCCAATAATGAGATTGCAATAGAATCATATTTCACATAAACGATGACTAAACACACAAGATAAGGATTTGATTATGTACTCACACTCGGGGGGTACATATCCGTTCTTCACCAAGCTCTCATTCACCAATTCACGTGGCACTCTTTCAATGGGTAACATTGCTCAAGATTAACACCAATGACTACCTCTCGTGCAAGACTTGCTATGCGGGTTTCTGCCTACCTTTCACTGTTCCCTTGAAATCTCTTCAATAATGTCCTCTTGCATGAACCTGCCCACAGCCCCTCGATGAAAATCTTTTGGGCGGTATCTTCCTTCACCTCTGCCACTCAGTCAATGGCCTCCTGTGTCATCTCTTCAAGAGTGACATCCATGATCCTTGAGGGTTTCACACTGTCCATGACTGTTTATCTTCTCGCCGGACTTCCTCCCTCAACCCCTCACACTCCCTCACCCGCACGTCATTGCAACATACATTTTAAAAGGAGGTTCTGTTGATCTAAGTGTCGTGCCTCTCCTATCTATTTTATAATAGCATATATTGGTGGCAAACCCACATAATACTCTTGCACTATCTAGAACAAGGTGTGAAATGACTTCGCCATGAACTACTCCGCTTTACCAGTAGGAAATCAACATTGTGTTTAAGGAGGGGAGCTCGTTTGGTTCATATATCCTTCCCTGATCATAGTAATAAGTAGTGAACATTAGTGGTGTAGTAGGTAGAGCTTAACAGAGGACCCTATTATGATCGTTTAAATTCATGAGAATGTTAGAATCATTAACGAGTGCAAATATGCGCCATGCTAAGGTTGCAGGATCACGTTTTGAGTAGAAGTATCTCATCGGCTAATAAGATATCTTCCTCTGAGATGGAGTTCCCATGGACACCATAGACACCCCGTGTGTGAAGTGCTCCATGTACATCAACCCCTTTGTAGCTAGCCGACTCCTTTTGCTATCGATATTTCACGGGCTTGTAGAGCGGCAACTGCACGGAGGAGAGATCACCGAAAGTAGACGAAGAGTGGGGGACATTGAAGTTGAAACTAACATGGTGAAGACAAAGGGTGATGCTTAGCAAACCCAGTTGTGAGATGGTCATTGCTAAAGATATCCTCCATAGCTCCATCTGTGACATCCCTATGCAAGATATTCTCACCTCCCTTCTACAAAAGAAGATTTCAAAAAGGCTCATAGCACATGAATTTCTACAGAGGTGTAAAGTAGGAAAAGGGAATGCATCACCCACCCATGCAGGATTATAATCATCCATAGATCACTAAGTGAGTCGAAGGACATCCATTGAATCACTCCAAGAACCATCTCATGAACACCAAAAAAATGAGAGTATGCACTGTGCACATCAATGGGAGGGGGCCCGATCGGTGTTTTTTATCTTCGAACTCATAGCAGGTGGTATTATCATGGGTTCTGTTGGGACTTCACATGTGGGTCTCCACTCATCATCAGCTATGACTACGGCGGCATCCCAACTCTGGCATCCCACCCATCCTTGCCCGTGCTCTCTCGATGGCCCTCTTCACTATGGGATTCTCACCTCTTGCAACTATTTTGTTATTTTATGAATGGTTCCCTTTGCAAGTGTTGATGAACATCACAGTTGTGGGAGCCACAACATGGGGTTCCGCTAAACCCATGCCATTATCTCTATGGAATTCTCTTGCCGACTATCCATAGACTTCCTTTTGCATGCTCCCATCTGACCTTCTCGTTCTTGGGTCACTCCCTTGCGGGAGCCATTGCCTCTATAGCTATCTAGGAAACATTTATCTACATGAAATCCTTGTGAACCAATGCTCGTGGCCATTGAAGTTCTCATCCTCCATGCTTCTTTGAGGATTAGTTGATGGTGTCGAGAGAGGAATATAAGAATTTTTTAGATCATTCTTATGGGCAGATGATGTGATCATAGAATGATTCCATATAAGCAATGTTGAACATGATGATGGGTTGCATTGATTTTAAGGTATGATATGGAGTGGGTGTAAGGGAAATGGCATTGCTAGTCGGTTCCAAGTGATGGTAGTAAACTCTTGGCCCACTAGAATGAAGTAAGAAGGTAGTATCATCATGTGTAAATAAGGATGTATGTGTAACATACCCATCATTTGGTATTGACTTAAAGCACCACTCAAAGTGCCGATTAAACCCATTGCTTACACGAAACAACAGAAGCGTTCATAAGTACCTACTTCAAATTTTTGATCATCCTCTCATCCCTACAGATGATTCCATCTAGTATTCGATCCACACTCTTGATCATGGATCCCATTCATGACTGCATCGTGGTGTGGCTCTTTCACATGGTAACTAAGTGATTGTGGTATGTAAACTTGATTGACTATGTTTGTGCAGCTGTTATTAACATAGAGGGATCAAAATATGGAAAGTTCGGTCTTGGGAAGCAATAATAATTACATGGAAAGGGAGGCCAAATGTAAATGAATCAAAGGTTCTACTCTCTTTGCACATCACATAAACTTACTTATGGACCTCTGATATGCCGCTTCCATCCCTCACAGTGCATTAGGAATGACAAACACACTCGAGTCCTCCGCAGTCCACCTAGGCGGAATTCTTCTTTGTGGGCCCCAACTACGGGTATGCCATTACCCAAAGAAGTTATTTTCTAAACCTCAAGGTGACATCTTATGGGCGTCCTTCCACTTCAACCTTCCCGCAAGTTGCAAATCATGTATCCTTGATGATGGAACAAACGACGATGTTGTATTCTGACTGTAATTTCACGCCAACCTGAGCATTTGAAGGAATTAATTAGCAGAAGTTAAGGTTCATTAACATAATTGACAAGATTTCATCTAGTTGCTTCAATATACTCCTAATAGAGGGGCACTCCAGCCATGGTGATCTTGGTGGGATGAACGGGGCTATGTGAATTCTACTTTCCCTTTAACTCTAAAGTGAGCCATTAAAGTGAATTCAATAACTATTACAAGAAATTTCACTAAGATTATAAGAACATTTGCATGGGCTTAATTTAATTTATTTCTTTGTGTAGGGCTTTGATTATAATACAAAGATTGCCAAAGGGACTTGCTACCGAAGAAATTTGCTCATAATCTACTTGCTTACAATGATGTGCAGCCAAGAGAGAAAGGGAGATGAAGTCATAAAGGATGTAATTCAAATGAGAAGATATGCATGTTTCCTACCAAGTCTGCAAAAAGGACAGGGATCAAAGATCACCTACACAAGATGATGCATAATAAAGGGATGCCTTCACCTGTCTGCCTACGGGGGTATTCTTGAAATAATGAAGATTCTCGACAAGGGATCATTTCCTATATAATGGATGATCTATCAAAGAATACCAACGGACCAAAGATAGCATGATAAAGAGAGTTGATGCTGACAAGCCAAAAGGGCTTTCTACCAAGGCCAAAGATGGAGGAGTGAGTCATTTCATCTTTCATTCAACGATCATGATCCATCAAGAGTATTCTCGTTGGATCGGGGATAGCTAATCCATTCCACAATAATGAAAATATGAAAATGAGATGCACTTGATTGACTAAAGGATGTTGTAAATCCATCAAACAAAAGGCAGCCTAAATAGTCTTAGCTATAACAAAAGAGCAATCAGCTAGAGGACAAAACTACTACAGTGCCAGGGTCACTCAAAGACAAAATAGGTGACAAGACAAAATAGGGAAGAGGAAAAAATAGCCTATTTTAAATTGAGAAATATTGGGGGTAGGTGAAACCCTAACTTGTAATGAATCTTGGCCACACAATGTAAATCGATCCTGGCCATTCATTCTTCTTTTGGAAAACTATAAATAGGATCTTGCTCCTCATTTGTAAATGGTTGGAGAACTAGTGTAAAGGGAATTTGCAGCAATAAAAGAAATCATTGCATTATTTTATGGATGTTCTCTTTGAGTTTTCTCATTTTGCATGCATGGTTCTACTTCCGTGTTAGTTTTAGCTTGTAGTTTCTTGGATGACTTTAATGGTGCTCGTTGTTACAGTATTTGATGCACTTCTAGCTCATACTTTTTGTTGTTTGTTGATGATGGATCACTTTGTAAATATAGTCTGAGCTAACTTATTTGCTGCAACCTAGTTCAATTGTATGTTCATGAGGTGAATGCACAATCTGAAAATATGCAGTCCTTCGAAGATTGCACTAATTTTGTGTAGCTATAGGTCTTTCTTGGTCAAGAAAAATCTAGTTTGTGGGAGTGTTTCTACTATAGCACCCTCCATTGTTACTGTTCATTCATAGATTAGATTTAGAACATATTTCTCAACCCTTTCCCTTTTTCTATTTCTTTTGGTCCTTGGTTAGAGTAGGTTCTCAAGCATCACCATAATGTTAAACTTGATGAACATGGTGAGTTTCAGCTTGCTGCTTTGAGTGAGGAGACACTGTTCATTCACTTCCAATATTCTAAAACTCCATTTGTAGACCCAACTTCCCATGCTTTGTAAACCATAAAGGCCGCCCTATGATTACCAAAAAATCACATCAACCAACTGAATTATTCCAAGCATTGTCATGACCTGACACCCAAGAGACCTTGGGATAGTTTTCTGCAATTTTCTTGTAGGAAATTGTCTTTCAAGAGAGATAGTGCACTTGTGCGCTGCCTGTGTTGAGAAGGTGAAAAAATCATCCATCAATAGAACTGGTGCTATAAGGAGGTCATGGCTGAGCTTGAGGCTACAAAGCTGAAAATTGGAAGTTGAAAAGAACCTTCAAGTCAAATATGAGATAGGGAGATCTCACTATATGCTAGAAATTTGAAATCACAAAATTTGGAGACAAGGGAAACAATGATAAGAGCTAAGCTAAAATGGAGCAATAAATTCAAATCAACATCACTCAGCTACATGTAGATCTAAATAGAAGATTGAGGAAAACATTGCAGCAATTTGCATTGAAAGAAAAATGTAGAATTCATGGTACTCATAGAAACAATGAATTGAGGTGTCTAACATTCTTGACCAGAATCAAAAGAGTCTTGCAAGGATAAATTCCCTTTTGGGATGTATACCAGCCCTTGGCTCTTGCCGATCCAAAAGAGGAATTTTCTAACATGGTAGCCAAAGCATTTAAAGAGCTGATCCAAGAACACTTGGACAACAATGATGGATTAAAATTGGAGGAAGTGTTGATGTCTAGTTGGTGCATATTTCATAATGCACCTCACTCGGAATTCACTTACCCATCATGCGAAGACATCATCACTCAAGTCAAGGGTAGTTTGAACAAGTTGGAGCAGAAAAATATTAATGAAGGGGAGTCATCTCATGAGGTAGGGGAGCTATCAAAATTTGGAGGATAGCACATTCAAGTTGAACCAAGAAATTTGACACAAGTGATGGGACAATAGACATTGAGGCTGGAAGTCAAGAGGAAGGAGTAGATTTCCTTGGGATAACAAGAAGCTTTGGTGAAAGTTCACTTAGAAGGGAACTAAAAATCCTCTCCTTCATCAATAAAGGGTAGCCTTCCACTCAAGAAGAGGAACCGTTTCCAGTTGAAGATGAATTAACAAAGTTTGCAGCAGTATATCTTGGGATAGCCAATGTAGATGTCGAAAACTAGGAGGAAGAAGAGGTTGAAAGCCTTGGGGAAACATAAAATGGTGATGAAAGCATAAGTGAAATAAGATCAGAAGACCTCTCCTTCATGAGTGACAGTGATCAAGCATCTAAAAATGAAGATTTTGAGTAGTGGGAACAACCATAGGCCACAATTGTCTAGCATCAAACTTCCTTCCCAATTGATGATGAAGACCCGATAGTGGAAAGATATAATGAGCTTGTGTCAAGTCTAGCAAGGGACTAGTTAGAGCTAAGATATCAAGTGGAATTGGAAGTGTTGCTGCTACCAGGTTGGTGTAGGCTCCATGACTTGCCACATTCAGAGTTCACATGTCAACTATGCCAAGAGGCAATCGATCAAGTTAAAGAACAAGTGGGACAACCTAGTGCATTGTTTCCTGCAATTGCTTCAAGAGCCAAAGAAAAGATCCAATAACTTGAACCAAGTTATAAATCAGTTGAAGGAAAACCTCAAGAACATGTTGGGACAACAACAGAAGAAGGACAAAAACACAATCCCAAGCTTCTGAACGATGAAGTAGATCAAATAGGGAGGCTATCCATCAGACATTAAGAGTCTTTCTCTATAGTAGAGAATTTTTATGCAAGGGATGATAGGTTTTATGAAGGAATTTCAGAGATGGACCTTGGGTCATACATTGATCCCCTTGATAGGCTAGTGTCACTTGCTAGTTTCTTCCCAATTTGAATTGTGCCGCAAAGGTATAGTGACGCCGAAGAAGAGTACATTTCATAAGCAGGCAGTGATGAGGGTATACTACCTGAACCTCTAGACGGTGAAACATTAGAACTTCCAGATTGGGAGAGGAAATCCTTATCCACCTACAATGATAGTGAACAAGAGGAGATAGGTGAAATACATGATGAGATACATGAAATGTGAAGAGAAGAAGACAAAGGTAGGGGTGTTTTGATGGCCGCCAACAAGTATGACATACCTGGCTAGCTACAAGATGCAACTAGAACTCCTTTCACCTCAAACATTATTGATCCTACTTCATTTTTAGAGAGATGAAATAGGAAAAATTCATCCATGCCATCATCCTATGACATTGAACATCATAAAATTAAGGTCAATGCAAGAGAACTGAAAAGGGGCAACACAATGCCTTTTGAGGACAATAATCAAGCAGAATCTTGAACTATCGAGGGCCTATGTAATGAAGTGTTTCTCCTTGAAGAACAACCGGTAGGGGTTGCGGGTCCCACCTATAGCTTGGAAGAGGAGCTTTCTACCTCGTTCCCTTTGCCTTTTGTAAGCCTAAGATCAAGGATGTTGCACCATCCAGTGCCTCCACTCGAGACTGCCGATGCAATGAGCAACGATGTAGTGCTCGCTCTTGACTATCAAACACTGCCACTTTTGCATGATGACATACAGGTTCTATCTTTCCTTACTCCTTTGAATAATTACAACCACATTTATCATTTTTATTATGGGAACAAAGGGAGATGAACTTGCTTATGGATTGAACATGGGTTTAATGAACTGCCTCAACTTTTAATTTTTCTTGATGGTGTTATCAAATTTGAACATTGCAATGTTAAACTTATTTTTTTTGAATATAAGAATGAGTTTGCATGGCTTAGAATGGTGACGATCACCCTTCTGCTTGTGCATGCGTTGCAAAATCCAACAAGCGTAAATCTCAGTTTGCCCCGCTTGAACATAGTGCTTTGTAAATATCTTTGTATATAGTTCATTTTGAGTAGTGTAGGTTTCGTGTACATAGTATGCTTTACTTGTTTTTTTAAGTCAGTTGGTTTGCCATAGGTTAGTTTTCTTTAGGGTATTTTCCTTGCTATTGGATTTTTCTTTCTTACTTTGGTTAGTTTAGGTGTTTGCTTGTGGGTCTTTGCTTTCCGTTTTGCTTTCATTTTTCTTCTGTTTTGATTTCATTTTGCTACTACTTTGTTGTTGCTTTTCTTGGGGTCCCTTTCCTTTTAGCTGGGCATATTTACATGCACAACAACCATTTTTATTTCTTAGGGCTGTTTTATGTTTTTCTTCGATAAACTTTAATCAAGTTTTCAAAGTGGACAGTGAGGTTCTTCTGTTAGTGTCAAGTGATCCAGGTGTTTGATTAGAAGGGGATAAATCATTGGTTGGTCTGATTCTAATGTATTCTGAAATATTATATATCTTATACACTTTAAGAATCCATAGGTCACTATAGGTCCTTTGTGAAGCCTAGTTAAGTGAAAATTCTAAAATTCTGCTTCAACACCACTATGATTCCCAGCCCTGAGCATGAGCTTCACTGCTTGCAGGTTGAAATGAAAAGAAATGAAAAGAAAAATCAAAAGAAACATAAGAAAAGAAAGAAGATATTGAAAATCAAAATTAAGAATTCAAATTTTTAGGGGGATCCGAACAACTCTATTGAGGCTATGGACACTTGGCTGGTAGTAGAGAAATGTTTGGGAGAATCATAGCAACAACCTCATCAGAGCTATGGATGTTTGACTAGCAGCAAGGCAATGTCCCAGATGCTTTTGGAGTTAGAATAAATTACGTAGCTTAACTTGGCAGAGCTTGGGTTCCTATAGCAACTAAAGGATGAGAATTAACACATATGCACACACTTGGATTTTTAGCATACTAAAGGTTGGGTTGAATGGTGGTTTTGATCCTTTGGTCAAGCTTTTGGATTTTTTGTCCTAGCATGAAGATTAGAACTAGAGATTCTAGGTTCATGATTCCAGTTTGTCATTGAAATGCTCTAGAGCATTTCCCCAATGAGTCACCATTTGTTGTGCATGTTTTGCACACACACCCCACCAAAGTCAAGGAGCCCCTCTTTTCTCTCCGACAGGATGTTTTTCTCCTATCTTGCTTTACACACCCTTGTTTCCAAGCCCAAGTTGGCCACAGGCCTCAAAACGATCAATTTCCCCTTGTCCAAGTTTCACTAAGTCATTTTTCCAGTGCGGGTTGGGTCTTGCAGGTTTTCCTTAGTTTTTTTCCCGACGTCCATTGGCCCTTATGGACCCACATCTGTGGGTTTCCTCTTTTTCACCATTGTACTCTATCATTTTCCATTGCGCTCTGTCATTCACCTACAACTAAGCCATGACATCCACCTGTGGGGTGGACCCCGTATCCGCTTTTCTTGCTACTTCCTTTAGATATCGCAGACCTGTAGTGGCGAGTCACCCACCATGGGTCTTCATCCTCATTTCACCACTAAGCCATAGCTGACCCCTGACTTCCACCCACATGGCGGGGTCTGTAGTTGGTCCTTCCATCTCCACCATTATTGCAAACCAACCGACCCCATCACTTTGAAACTACCTAAGTCCAAAATGTCACAAGTCTTTGCACATGGCTTACCTTCACTCAACCATTGTTCTCTAACACCTGGGCTCTCACGTCACCCCGTTGTGTGGATCCCACATGTTCCCTTTCCTCAAGATGAAATCATAAAGTTGCAGTGAACTCTTAGGTCCGCGCTCACTAGGGGATTCGTCCTGGCAGGCCATTGCCTGCGGGAAGCCATCACCATGACACCGTTTAACAATGGTGAACCTTTGATACCTCCTCACATTGCGGACCCTCAACCCGCTAGAATCATCTCCCCTACTATGGGCCTCCACATCACTTCTTCTATTGTGGGCTCTTTGCTTGTAGAGACTGCTGGTTTCTTTTTCGCGTCCACCCATCATCACTATAATAGCCATATGTTGTGTCTTCGTCAAAATGATAGTTAGAGTTTAAGTGTGCATGCCTATAGTGAGTCTATGATTCATAAGGAGTCTCACTTGATTAAAATTGCATGATGAGAGGTCCTTACATATTAACGTTGCAAGCTCTAAGGGACATCACCCATGTTGTCATTACTTCACGAACACCCTGCACGGGTATTACCCAATAATAAGATTGCAACAAAATCATATTTCTCATAAATGATGACCAAAAACACAAGATAAGGATTCAATTCTACACTCACGCTCGGGGGGTACATCTGTCTTCTTCACCAAGCTTTCATTCACCGATTTGTAGGGAACTCTTTCGATGGGTGATGTTGCTCAAGATTAACGCCAATAGCTGCCACCTGCGTGAGACTCGCTATGCAGGTTTCCGCTTTCCTTTCTCTATTCCCTTGAAAAATCTTCAATAATGTCCTCTCGCATGATCTCGCTCGTCACCCCTTGATGGAAATCTTTTTGGTGGGATCCCCCTTCACCTTTGCCACTTAGTCAATAGGCTCCCGTGCCATCTCTTCAAGAGTGGCATCCATGATCCTTGCAGGTTCTACACTTTCCACGACTGTTTATCTTCTTTTTGTCTTCTCGCTGACCTTCCTGCATCGGCCCCTTGCACTCCCTCGCCCGCACATCGTTGCAACGTACATTTGAAATGTGGGTCCACTAATCTGAGTGTTGCGCTCCTCCCAACCATTGTATAATGACAGATATTGGTGGTGAACCCACATAATACTCCTGCACTATCCAAAACAGGGTGTGAAATGACTTCGTCATGTACTACTCCACTATACCAGTAGCCAATCAGTACTGTGTTTAAGGAGGGGAGCCCGTTTGGTTCATATATCCTTCCTCGATTATAGTAATAAGCAGAGAACATTCACATGTGGTGTAGTAGGTCAAGCTTAATGGAGGACCCTGTTATGATCCTTTAAATTCATGAGATTGTTAGAATGATTAACGTGTGCAAATATGCGCCATGCTAAGGTTGCAAGATCATGTTTTGTGTAGAATTTTCTCATCGGCTAACAAGTTCTCTTCCTTTGAGTGGAGTTCCCATGGACACCGCGTACACCCTGCACGTTAGGTGCTCCATGTACATTAACCCCTTTGTAGCTAGGTAGCTCCTTTTGCTATCGATATTTTACGGGCTAGTAGAGTGGCAACTACATGGAGGAGAGATCACCGAAAGTAGATGAAGAGTGGGGGATGTTGTAGTTGAAACTAACATGGTGAAGATGAAGGGTGATGCTTAGCCAACCCAATTGTGAGAATGGTCATCACTGAAGATATCCTCCATAGCTCCATCTGCGACATCCCTACGCAAGATCTTCTCGCCTCCCTTCTACAAAGGAAGACTTCGAAAAGGCTTGCAACACATGAATTTCTACAGAGGTGTAAAATAGGAAAAGGGAATGCATCATCCACCCACACATGAGTATAATCATCCACAGATCACTAAGTGAGTCGAAGGAAATCCTTTGAATCACTCCAAAAATCATCTCATGAACACCAAAATAATGAGAGTATGTGTTATGCACACCAATGGGAGGGGGCCCAATTGGTGTTTTCTATCTTCGAGCTCATAGTAGGTGGTATTATCATGGGCTCCATCAAGAATTTGCATGCGGGTCTCCACTCTCCATTGGCTATGACTGTGGCAACATCCCAACTCTGGCATCCTCCCCATCCTTTCCCATGTTCTCCCGATGACCCTCTTCATTGCGGGTTCTGCACCTCTTGCGGTCATCTTGTTGTTTTGAAAATAGTGCCCTTTCCAAGCACCGATGGACATCACGTTGCGGGAGCTACAACATAGGGTTCCACTTAACCCATGCCATTATCTCCATGACATTCTCTTGCTGGCTATCCATATACTTCCTTTCACATGCTCCCATCTGACCTTCTCATTCTCGGGTCACTCCCTTGTTGGAGCTGTTGCCTCCACAGCTATCTAGGAAAAATTTTCCCACGTGAAATCCTTGTCAACCGGTGCTTATGGCCATTGAAGTTCTCATCCTCCATCCTTATTTGAGGATCTATTGATGGTGCCAAGAGAGGAATATAAGAATTCTTAGATCATTCTTATGGGCAGTTGACGTGATCACAAAATGATTCCATATAAATGACGTTGAACATGATGATGGGCTGCATTGATTTTAAGGTACAATATGGAGTGGGTGTAAGGGAAATGGCATCACTAGTCGATTCCAAGCAATGGTAGTAAACTCTTGGCCCACTAGAACAAAGTAAGGAGGCAGTATCATCATGTGTAAGTGAGGACGTATGTGTAATGTACTCATCGTTTGGTATTGGCATAAAGTTCCACTCAAAGCATCGATTAAACCCATTACTTACAAAGAACAACAAAAGCATTCATAAGTGCCTACTTCAAATTGTCAATCATCCTCTCATTCCTATAGATAGTGACGGCTAGTATTCAACCTGCACTCTCAGTTATGGCTCCCATTCACAGCTGCATCGTAGAGTGGCTCTTTCACATGGTAACTAAGTGATTATGGTCTATAAACTTGACTGACTGTGTTTGCACAACTATTATTCACATAGAGGGATGAAAATATAGAAAGTTCAGTCTTGGGAAGCGATAATAATTACATGGAAAGGGAGGAAAAATGTGAATGAATCGAAGGTTCTAATCTCTTTGCACATCACAAAAAATTACTTATGGACCTCCGATATTTCATTGTCATCCCTCATAGTGCATTAGGAACAACAAACAGACTTGAGTCCTCCACCATCCACCCAAGCGAAATTCTTCTTTATGGGCCTCGATTGCGGGTATGTCGTCACCTTAAGATGTTATTTTCTAAACCTCAAGGTGATATCTTATGGGCGGCTTTCCACTTCATCCTTCCTATAGGTTGCAAACTGTGTATCCTTGATGATGGAACATACGACGATGTTGTATTCTAACTACAATTTCAAGCTAGCCCGAGCATTCAAAGGAATTAATTGGTAGAAGTTAAGGTTCATTAATGTAATTGATGAGATTTCATCTTCTTGCTTCAATCTACTCCTAATAGAGGGGCACTCCAACCATGGTGATCTTGGTGGGATGAACAGGGCTATGTGAATTCTACTTTCCCTTTAACTTTGAAGTGAGCCATTAAAGTTAATTCAGTAACTATTACGAGAAATTTCACAAATATTATAAGAAAATTTGCATGGGCTTAATTTAATTTATTGCTTTGTGTAGGGATTTGATTATAAAATGAATATTTCCGAAGGACTCGCTGCCAAAGAAAGTTGCTCATAATCTACCTGCTTACGATGATGTGCAGCCAAGAGAGAAAGGGAGATGAAGTCATAAAGGATGTAATTCAAATGAGTAGATCTACATGTTTCCTACCAAGTCTACAAAAATGATAGGGATCAAAGATCACCTACACAAGATGATGCATAATAAAGGGATGCCTTCACCTGTCCGCCTACGGGGGCACTCCTAGAATAATGAAGATTCCTGAGAAGGGATCGTTGCCTATATAATGGATTATCTATCAAAGAAGAACAATGGACCAAAGACAACATGACAAATAGAGTTGATGTCGACAGGCCAAAAGGGCTATCTACCAAGGCTAAAGACAGAGGAAGGAGTCGTTTCATTTTTCATCCAACGATCATGATCCATCAGGAGCCGTCTCGATGGATCGGGGATAGCTAATCCATTCCACCATAATGAAAATCTGCAAATGAGATGCACTTTATTGACTGAAGGATGTTGCAAATCCATCAAACATAAGACAACCTAAATAGTCCCAACTACAGCAAAAGAACAATCAACTAGAGGACAAAATTGCTATAGTGCCAGGTTCATTAGAAGACAAAATAGGCTAAAAGACAAAATAGGGAAGAGGAAAAAATATCCTATTTTAAATTGAGAAATATTGGAGGTAGGTGAAACCCTAACTTGTAATGAATCTTGGCCACACAATGTAAATCAATCCTGGCCATTCATTCTCCTCTTGGAAAACTATAAATAAGGGCTTGCTCCTCATTTGTAAATGGTTGGAGAGCTGGTGTAAAGGGAATTTGCAGCAATAAAAGAAAGCATTGCATTATTTTATGGATGTTCTCTTTGAGTTTTCTCATTTTTCATGCATGGTTCTACTTCCATGTTAGTTTTAGCTTGTAGTTTCTTAGATGACTTTAATAGTGTTGGCTGTTATAGTATTTGATGCACTTCCAGCTCATGTTTTTTGTGGTTTGTTGATGATGGATCACTTTGTAAAGCTAGTTTGAGCTAACTTATTTGCTGCAACCTAGTTCAATTGTATGTTCATGAGGTGAATGCACAATCTAAAAATCTGTAGTCCTTAGAAGATTTCACTGATTTTGTGTAGTTGTAGGTCTTTCTTGGTAAAGAAAAATCTCATTTGTGGGAGTCTATCTATTATAGCACCCTCCATTGTTATGGTTCATTTGTAGCATAGATTTAGAAAATATTTCTCAACCCTTTCCCTTTTGCTATTTCTTTTGGTCCTTGGTTAGAGTAGGATCTCAAGCATCACCATAATGTTAAACTTAATGAACATGGTGAGTTTCAGCTTGCTATTTTGAGTGAGCAACCACTGTTCATTCACTTCTAGCATTATGAAACTCCATTTGCAGACCCAACTTCCCATGCTTTGTAAACCATAAAGGCCGCCTTGTGATTACCAACAAATCATATCAACCAACTGAATTATTCCAAGCATTGTCATGACCTGACACCCGAGAGACCTTGGGATAGTTTTCTGAAATTTACATGTAGGAAATTGTCGTTCAAGAGAGGTAATGCACTTATGCATTGCTTGTGTTGAGAAGGTGCAAAAAAACCAATTAACACTCATTTTTATTTGGTTTGCTTGAAGATTCATGGATCCTCACATTATTTCTACTAAACAATCATCCCCAACTAGATTCACTGGTGGTACTTGTCCAAAATCTTATCTCTCTGAACTATCTAGATCCTTTTGATTTTTTTAAAGTTTCCTCTTAATTTCAAGGGTTTCTTTAAAAATTGCTTTAGGGTTGTGAAAAAACCCTAAATCCTTGTCGAGCCCTTGCACTTTTTCCTCCAAGGCATCTATTTTATTTTATAATTGGCCCCATTCACCTAAGCACTCGTTAATCCCGTTACCCTTATATGCCTAAAGATATCGCTTAAACTTTTGTGCTTTACTCAGTCCCACTTGACACATGGTGTTATTTTGTGCATACTATTTTATTCACAATCACTTCTCATTTTGTTATTATTTCCCCATGAACTTGCAAAATGACCATTTGTTTCCCGTTATTCGTAACTTGTATAGGTTCTCCACTAGTCAATTTATATGCATTGTTCCCTTTGATTCTTTTTGGTTGGCAACCTGCTCTTTAGGTTCCCAGTGTATTAAAATATCCAACAATATCTTTTAAACCATATGTTAATTGGACCCTTCTCCTATTAACTTAAGTTGTTCATTTGTGCATGTGCTTTTAAAAATATATTTTTATCCAAAGACAAGCCTGTTGGTGGTCCTAGATTCATCCTAGTCGGTGGTAAGTGTGAAAAGTTAATTGAGTCATTCTAGTTATAACTTTCACGAAAGCTTTTAGTCCTAGAAAGTTCTTTTTGTGAGCCCCCAAAAATATCTTTAATATATGTCTTAAGATGAATTGTTTCCACATCATATTAGCTGCAAGCATTGCTTTTTTTTTCTCTATCTTAAGCCTTTGTAGGAATAATATTTAGTCAAGTCTTTGTTTCTTCAAACTCCCAAAATCATGCCATGGGTCTTATCATTTATTATTGTTATTTCATGAAAGAAAGCCTTGTTAGGGAGGCTTGCAAAGTTTCTATTTGTTCTCACAAGTACTCAAAATATTAACACTTGTTCCACGTCAGCATAAAAGGGAAAAAGGTCTTTCTCTTCATGGAAAGGATTTGAAATATCTATGACTATATCATTAATCTTCATCAAATCAATGGTCCAAATTTAAAAATGGAGAACAACTATGACTAGTCACATCCTCAAGCATGTGAAGACATTCATGGTGGATTTGATCTACATCTACTAAAATTTTGATTGTATTATCTTAATTACATGCATTTGTATTATTAAAAACACAAAACAAAGGTTATAGAGTGAAATTATTGTAGATTTCCAGGAATGAGGGTTTTTGTGACATTTCTAGGGTTTATAACAAGCAAAAAAAAAAGTTAATTCACATCTTCTCTGTAACATTTTGGTGTAAAAATAAAAAGTTTTTGGCTTTCTACAAATAGAAAGTAAATTATGGCTTTGAAGGGGTGGTGATTTGTTTAAAATTTTAAAGAAATCTTCTGAAAATTTTAAAATTTTAAAACCTTACTTTGTATACATTGAAACCCTTAAAAATAAGAAGCAATGGCTGAAACATCAAAGGGTGTGAAGTGAGGTTTGGATGATGATATTATGGCTCAATTTCCTAGGTCATCTAAAATGCCTAAAATTTCATAAGTCATGAATTTTAGTAGATAGAATTCTTGATAAAAATGAGAATTGTTGAGACCGCATTATCCTAATTCAAGGGTATGCTCTTTTCAAGCATTCTTTCAAGAAATTCCTTATTGACAGTCACATCTGTAATATTTGGAGATTGGGGGGTTAGGATAATGGTAGTTCCCAATGTGTTTATAAATGTTGACTTTAGTAGAGGAATTTTACAAGATTACAACCTAGAGAAAAGGGATCTATACACCACAAAGGGATAATTTTCGATGAATCTAAATAGAACCTACATACATAAGGTATTCAATTTGGACCCTTATTCTCAATTACTGGTGGAATTTGCTAGAGAGTGTCAAAGGAATAGGGATAGTTATAGGTTTAAATGGTTGCTAAGTTTCTAGCCTATGGGCCCAAACAAAGAATTAAAAAGGTTTCCAGTGGGGAATTGGAGTTGTTTAGTTATGATATATTTGAAGATTATTTTTTAAGAACTTACTTCTCTCTTTTCTAGGTATTGGGCATGGATTGAAAGCCTCAAATGCTAGTGAATTTGATGGTGTTAGCTATGGATATTCAAAGCATGGATGTAAAAAAACCTTATGATTATGCAAGCTATGTTGTAGAAGAAATTCATAAAGTGTTGAGTTCTATAAAAAAGGATAGGATTGTTTCCCATTTTAAGTGGTATTCTTTGCTTACCATATAATATTATTTCATGGAAATAATATTTGGCTATGTCATATACAAATAAGATCACAAGATGCATAAAAAAATTGTTTCCTATACAAGAATGGACTTACATTTGGGATAAAGACTGTGATAAATAAAATTATCTAGTCTTTAAAGAATACTTTGTAAAAGAGGTCCAAATAAATTTTGGCCAGCCTATGGATTTGGGGCTTTTAGAGGAAGTAAGAAGATTCATGAGGCCTAAGGATATTTTCCAAGATATGGGAATCAAGAACAACTGGGGTGATTGGTTCTATTAATCTGATTCAACAATGATTAGGGTTTATGGTTCCCTTGTCACACCACATGTGTTGCCCAAGACTATCCCAAATATAATTGATTTTCAAGAGATTATATGGTAGTTAAATGAGTTTGATAAAACTCATTTTATAAACTATAACAAACATGTAATCCTCCCTTCTATAATTTCATTTTAATATTTTCACATTAAAACTATGGAATGATTGGAGATGTTACTAAATAAATTTCTCCCATACAGAATGAAGGTAGACAAGGTTAGAAGATGTGATCCTGAGAATTTCATCCATAATAATAGGAATAGTTTCAAATTGGCTATATTTGTGGATGAGCCTCACAATATTGAGGATCTGATAAAAAATTGTTCAACATAATTGAAGGCCATAAAAAGAAGGGAACAATGGGTGAGGATTCAAATTGAAAAATTAAAAAGGAAGCATGAAGATCCCTCCTACAAAGGAGCATACTCAAATATTGAGGATCATGTTATTAGGATCATGACAATGTTGGAAAATACCAACAACTAGCTAGTAAATGTGTCTATTCCACTAATAAGTGTTTTTGGTCCTTCTTCTCAAAAGAAAGTACCACAAATCACTCCTCTATATAGATATACCCTAGACTAGAATCCCTTGTGGATTACCTTATAGGTGATGAATATTTACCCGAGGAGTTAGAAATAAGGAAAATTGTGAGGCCATCCTCTATAATTTTGGTAGAGAAGCCCTCTAATGATAGATTTCTCATTAATTTTGAGATTAAAGACTAAGTGGTAGATGACATGAGAGAATTAGCTTGCTCAAAATTCATGCAAGATGAAAAATTTATCACCACCAAGGAATTGAAGGATTTCATCCTTAGAAATAAAGATGAAGAGTTGTAGAAAACAATAAAAGGTCAGCAACTCACTAAAGAATGAAAGGAGCTTATTTCCCAATTTTGAAAGGAAGTAGATGCAAAAATGGTTGCTATGACACCTCAAAGGGGCAAGGAATTAGTAAGGAATGGTGGATGTTTTTTATTTCTAGGGTGGGATATATCATTTGAAATTGCACTATATACTATTTAGAGGTAGGAGGGAAGTGACCCTGTGCTACAATCAGAAGAGAAAGATGATCTATATTTTGGGTCTAGATTTAATCCAAGGCATGAGACCTTGAAAATTTGTTCAATTTTCCTAGAGAGGTAATCAATGATGTAAATGAACTCACTAGAAATCTAATTGTTAGGAGATTAGGGGATATGTAAGTTCCCTCCAAGTAGCTTCTTGTACTGTGAAAAATATTATTCACAAAAGAAATGGTAAATAAACTAGAGGAAAATATAGAAAAAGGTTAATGCCATTAATTTGAAGGTGCAAGAATAGGTGAATATAGTTATTGGATTTCTTCCAACTCCACAAGCTGTAATTGGAGATAGATATTCACGAGATAAGGCAGCCTTAACCCATGAAGTTAAATATTTGAGAGAAAATATCAAGAAGAGTAGGGAAGAAGGAACCAAGGGGATTTTAGACCTAGTTGACAACATGTTGGGCCACAAGCTATCAAGCATTTTTAGTCATATTGATAAGTTCTAGAATAACTAAAAAATATGGAAGATGCATTCACTAACCATACCAAGATATGGGTTAGATTGAAATTATTTCAAGTCAATTGGGCTCCAGGAGTTGGATTATTGAAGATTACTACAAAGCACTCAAATTTTGATTATAATTTTATATATGATATTATTTCTAGGGTTGATTCTTTAATTGATATCATTGACCATTACAATAAATTTCAAGCACTCATAAAGAGGGAGCTATATATTTTTGAAGGATTAGAGGAGTTTTAGGTGCCTCCTATATTGGATAAAGAGGGAAAGACAAAATATTAAAAGGAGTGGAAATCTAATTTTGTTAACATTCTCCCACTTATTTCTATGAGAATTAATAAATATGGTGAGATGAATGCAAAACAATTAAACCTTAGCATGGACATGCTCTACAAACTTGAGTATATTATGGTTGCTTTCTCTGACATGGTACAAGTACTAATGGGTAATGATTATATGGATCACATGGTTAGAGTGAATCAATTCCTCCCACTCAAATGATAACTTATCATCAAAGAAGGATAATAAATAAGGAGATAAGCAATGCAAAGATTTGATTTGTGTTTCAATCTGTCATCAACTTTTAACATAACTAAAAGATCAATGACTCAGAATATCAATATCAAATTCACTTTGTCAGCTCCAAAAGGAATTTTTGGTTGAATCAAGTCCATTTAGCATTATAAATTTGCTCAATAGACTTTAGCTTCTATTGCAACAACCTCTTCCTCAAATTTTAAATATATTTTGTCTTATTAGAAGGTGACACTTCTTATTTTTATCTTTTCTTACTATAAGTGTTGGAATAAGGCTTTTGACTTGTTGCTCTCTTACTTTTTAAAAGGGAATTTTGAGCCTTATTCTATGATTCAATTCCTTATGCTTTGAGAAAGCCTCTGTAAAGAATTAATCATACAATTGAGTTTTTGAAGTTTAGAAAGAGAATGTTGTCATTTTATTTATGATAGCAACCATCAAGTTAGGTTTTATTTTTTATCAAGAGAATTTTCATTCAAGATTTTGTAATGGATAAGACACCAGTCAAATTAGTTCACAAGACCAAAAACTAGGCAAGATCAACATAAAATTTAGAAAAATATCTTTTCCTTTTTGTTTATTTTGTTATGCTCATTTTACACTATTGAAGTATAGAGCTATAGAGGGTTTTGAAGATCTATCCAATCAGGTTCATCCCCAAATTGTCTATGTGAAATTATTATCTGTTTTAACATCATTGGATGAAATTTTTATAAGTTGAAAGTAATATATAAAGTGAAACCTACCTTGATCTTGTATAGCCTAAAGTGTAGAGAATAATTGAAAATTTATCTCCTATTCATTGGCCACTAATCTAGGGTTATTAAATATAGGATTTGTATAATCCTTAGAGAAAGTTGGGAAATCAGTTAGAAACACAAATAAGGTGCTCTACAAAATCTTCAGCCTCAATACTACTCTTATCTCCTTTATCAATATTTATTAACTCAGAAGAATTTATTGGAATAATCCCATATACAATGTGGAATGGGAATTTTCAAATATTCCTATTGAAAAAATTATTGTATGAAAATTCTACCTATGGAAAAACTAAATCCCATCCCTTGGGCTTATCTTGTGCTAAGCATCTCAGTAGGTTACCCAAACTCCTATTCACCACCTTTGTCTGCCCATCAATTTATTGATGGTGTGCATAAATAAAATTCAAATTAGTCTTCAACATCTTCCACAAAATTCTCTAGAAATACCCAAAAAAATTGGTATCTCAATTTGAGGCTATACTCTTTGGTAGACCATGTAGTCTAACCACTTATTTGAAAAAAAGCATTGCAATGTGAATACAATCATTGGTGTTATGACACAAAATGAAATGTTCCATCTTTGAAAATATGTACACCACCACAAATATTGAGTCATGTCCTCTCTGTGTCCTCAGTAAACCAAGAATGAAGTCCATACTGATATCTTCCCAAGGCCTCTCTAGTATAGGTAATGGATTATACAAACAAGCATTTTGACCTACCACTTTAGCCATATGGAATAAACTATAACTTTGCACAAAATTATTCACATATTGGTGCAACTATGACCAATAATAATTCTCATTTACAAGAGCAATGGTCTTATCTTGACTAAAGTGTCTTGCCAATTCTCCACTATGCTTCTCCTTAATCAAGTTCTCTCTCATAGAAATCCATGGAATGTATTATTGGCTTCCTTTAAATAAAATACCATCTTGGATTATGAAATCCAACCATCTCACCCTATCCAAATAAACGAGTTAGAAATAAGCCTTACAGGCCTCTACAAAGTCTAGATCTTTAGGATACAAACTCTTGAATTCATTAAACCTAAAAAATTATATCTTCATCTCTATCAATTTTTTTTCCTTCTACTTGTTTGATTGGAAAAAGGGATCTAGATCCTAAATCAAACTTCTTTCAATTAGGGACATCAAGGATTAAAAATGATCTCAAAATCTAGTTGGATACAAACCTTAGTGGAAGACGCAGTGGTGGATCAGGGTTTTAATCCTTGTTTGGGGGATGGTGTTGATGTGATGGATTGAAATTTGATTGAATTCTATGATGCAATGTTGTTCCTAGGTTAACTATGAAAATGCAAAAAAATGCGATGATTTTTGAGAAATGCATAACAGAAAGACACAAATAGACTTCAAAAACATAAAGGGTAGACACAAAGAAACCTGATATAGAAAAATGATGGTGAATTAGCTAGTCAGGGGCATGGTGTACCCTAGAATGGATTCTTTATTTTTAGGATAAAAAATCACAAGCCTGTAGTCTTTGGTTTGCAATTCCTATTCTCCTAGGGTAATTGTTGGAACTTCTTCTATTTCTATAAAAATCCAACTTCCATGGCTTGAAAACCTGTAGGGCTTTAAAAAATGAATGAGAAATTAGTCCTCAATATTCCTCCAATTTTCTCCAAATTTGAAAACCTGCACACATGAAAGAGGGGGTAGGGTTGTTTCATATAGGGGCTTGGCTAAGTCAAACCCCATTTTGGTATTTTTACCTCCATAATAGCTATGATGATATATAAAAAGAGCTTACCCTCGATTGGGTACAAGATAAATGATAAACAAGTAATGAATTAACTAACGTTGCAAAAAATCTCCACTTAGATTTGCATTCCTTGATGGACTGAAGTTATGCACTCATCACCTTCAAGGAGAATTTGATTGTTTGATTAAAAACCTGCAAGTGTTAGCACTCACAAAAAATGAAGATAAACATGAGAAAACTTACATAAAAACATGATGAATGATTGCCACGATTCTTGGTTGAAATGAATGTTGCAATAATCTTAATTTTATGCTCCTAATTGATATGCAAGGTCATTGATGTCACTTCATGCATCATTTAATAATTCAATTATTGAACTGGGTGTTTCTTAGAGTTGTATGCGATAAGGGTGTTTCCATGAATTGGGGGGTTTTGCACTGTAAATAGTGAATTTTGGTTACAATTTAGCTCTGTCAGGAGCTTTTGGGAGCTCTCGAAAACTGATCTTAACAATAAGTTTCTAACTAATTCTAAAGACTTAATCCTAATTTATCTCTTAACTAATGATTGTTTAGACTCCAATAACTTAGTTCAAACTTCACTTGACTTAATTGCAATTGATTCATGGAAGCATTAAGCTATTTTTTTTTTTACTTTTAATCTAAAATTTAGAATTGAAATGTACTTAGAAAGGAAATATATCTACGTTTGCAGAAGAGAATCTAATTACATTTGTAGGAAATAAATATTAATATAGAAAGTAACAATACTAAATTCCATGAACAAATTCCAAACAAGTTTTAGTTTCATCTTTCCATAAGTCGCCATTGTCTCTTCCATTAAAACTACATGCATTTGAAAAATAACCAATGAGTTAAATTCCTATGAACATAAATTAAATCTACAATAAATGAATGAGTGTTAATCTACAGTAAGCATAATAAACTATCCTAAGAACACAATGAACTTAATCTAATAATTAATCACATTCACTAACAATGATTGGACGGGGCCCCTAGCTCGGTTGGCTAAGTATTTCCGTTGCGGCTCGGCTGGTCACGAGTTCTAGTCTCCCCCGTCCCGTGGTACCGGAGGGCGTGTCACACCAGCGCCGCCGGTCACGTTAAAAAGTTTACCAGGCGCACTGCAGTTTATAGGGGGTCGTGCTACCTGATTCTTGCAGTCTAAAAAAAAAAAAAAAAAACTAACAACGATCAAGTAAAGATTAAAATTACTAACTTTCCAATTGACATGCATTAAACAGAAATCAGCTGAATCAAGTAACATAACAAAAGGTCACCTCCTTTAGTTGAGTGGGCCTTGCTCTTCCTCTGGTGGGACCTTAAACGCTGAGATTCAAATCAACTCCTTATTTGCATTCCAATTGGCCAAAATAGGTGAGTAGTACAAAAGTGTAGATCATAAACATTACAATGCTAAAGTGAAAGATTAACTAACCCCCAAACTAAAACTAAGGATGGATATTTATAAGAATATCTGATTATTTGAATACAAAAATTGGTGCAACCCTCCAAGATGCAAGCAACAAAAACTAAACTTAAACAAAACCAAAATTTCCATAAAGAAATCCGTCACATGATAATAGCTTAATAGGAAGTTCTCAAACTAACTGAAGAAGTCAATTCAGAACCATTCATTAGGAGCCAGCTAGAGCGATCAAGAGCAAGACAGATTTCAAATTTGTTAAATAGGGAGTTTAACTCGTCCACCTCATGAAGTCAACATTTAATCAACCAAACAAATTCCTCAAAGATAGTGCTATTATGAAAACAAAAGATCTCAATATGTATAATCACTTCATCATTAATCATCATTAAAAAGAAAGAAATTTAATGCAAAATATCATTTCTCATATATGCTCCAATTAGTTAAATATAAGGAAAAATCAAGCAAACATTCAAGCATATACTCTACCACTAGCATAGTTAATTAATATATAATAAATTCTTTGAAAACATAAAAAGGATTAATTAAAGTATCATTTCATGCACTCATCATTTCTTCCCCTCCTACTATCAACCATATCCTCATGGTTGAGGATATGGAAAATCCCTATTTTTTCCTACCAACCAGATAACTAGATCACCACATGAAGTAACATATTGCAGGAATGATCTTCGATGAGCATATCAATTTTGTTCTTCAATTCTCCTTAACCAATCTCTTAAATTTTCTCCAATAAACTGTGGTGGAGCATTCAATGTAGGTGTAGGTGCTATGAGCAATGGTGATCTGAACCTCATTCCAACCCAACTAATATTTTTCTCCTCAATGACTTGTATCAAGGATCTCACTCTTGTGAGACTCCAAATGATATTTCTTGGAGAGATTGGTTCTCTCCTTCTCAGTGATACTAGAATGTTGTTGTACCTTTCTCTTACTACAGTCAAGGCTCTGTGTGGAAGATTTTCTTGAAAATTTATAAAAACTTGAATGCTTTCATTCAAATTTCTCTTGTAGATCAGTGACACATTATCTCTAAGTGCAAAGTATCTAAAGGTGGCTTTGAAATCCATAGACCAAGGAGTTTCATTCCTCATTGGAAAGCCCAATTTCATTTGTGCCTCATTGTACTGGTTTGTCCTATTCTCCCACTCAACTTGATTCTATAATAAAGACACAAAATATTTGATTTGCAACTCCCCAATATAAACATTTAGAAAATACTGTGGAAAATTACCAAGCAAAAATCCATGCTGAAAGTATTCGCACATTTGGTTTTGAATGGTAGGATGGTTGTTGTAGAAATCCTCAAGAAATTCTTGGTCATCATCATAATCTATTTTTCTTTTCAAAACCAATTGATTAATTGTCCATTGTAAAAACCTTTCCCTCAAAAATAATGCATATAGCTCTGAAGGTTTCCTCATTGATAACATTGTTGAAGAAAGCTCTACCACTTGTAATCTTTCATTTGCTTCATCTCTCTCATTTTCTAGCTGTTGATTTTGGCTTTTCAATTGATTATTCTCATGCTTAAGCTTGAGTGTTGTAAGAGAGAGGTATCTCTTTGGAATTGATGAAGTAGAAGCTTCATGATAATGCAATCTACTTGACTATTGTTTTAACTCTTCCTCTTTTTGTTGGAACTCTACCTTCAGTTTCCCTATTTCTATAGCCCCAAGCCTTGTTGTTTCTTCTGCATGAGCTAATGCTTGTGCATTAGCCTGCTTTAAGGCCTTTTCTATTTGGTTCAACTATGTTTGCAAAAAAAATATTTTTTTATCATTTCCTTTTCTATTTTCTCAGTCTTGGATACAAATTGTTGTAACTCTTCTTCTTTTATTTTTAATTTATCTTCTAGAAATTGTATTCTTTTCTTTTCTTCATCCAATTCCACTTGCATTCTAGATACTACCATGGCCTTAGCCATTTCTTCTTCTTCTTCTTCCATCTCCTCTTCTTTCTGCATTTGAGGGGATTTTTCATGTTCAATTATTGGTTCTTTTCCTTTCCTTCTTTTAAAAACCAAAATAGGTGATGAAGAAGATTCATCAGACCCTCCAATAGGATTATCTTCTTTTGAAAAATTAGGAGATTGTTTTTCAGATGGAGAGCCATGAGATACTAAAATAGGGGATTTTTGTAGAGATGGAATTGGGGCTTTAGGAGGACTTTCAGGTTGTTAAGGAGAACGAACCGACTCTTAAATTTTTTCACTATTTTTCAAGGTGTCTTGAGGGGAATCAATGGTTTCAACTAGTTTTTCAGGAGAAGTTGAAATATCAATGTCAACAAAACTAGGGTTTTCTTATTGTGATGCACACCTTTTAATTTTTATTGTACTATGGGTTTCTCTTTCAATCTCCTGTAGCTTTCTTTTTCCCTTTTTCTGTCCTTTTTCAGAACCTTCCCCTTTTTCAATTTTCAATTTTTTTACTGTGGGTCCCTTTTTAGATTTCTTTCCACTTTTGGCAATGGGAGTTGACAAAAATTATAACCAACCCTCTTTACTAGATTCCTTCTCCATGAAATGGTGATAATTAAATGAATCAAACTATGGTATCTAATGGACGATACGCCTCTAGATTTTACCCTAGCTACCATAGAAGATATTTGTGCGAATAGAAAGGTAGGAAGGTTAATTCTTGTAGAAGTTCTAGTGTTTCCATACCTCAAATGTGTGAGAATTCACATTCCTAGCCCTAAAATTGTGTCGTACTACCCCTCACAAGTGAAAAATTTCATTAACCATGTAATGGTTGTCTTCCATGGTTCTTCTAGACTGCTGTGAGTAGCTCCCTTTTGGCAACCTTTTTGCCACTAAATTTATGGCCACCTTACTATTTCTTCATGAAATATAGACACCAATTTTGCAAAACCTACATATCCTTTGTTTAATGGCTCACCTTCAGCTAGAATACCAGAGAGCTCACTAATAATAGTAGGGCTAACTTCAATTATTTCCCCTCTTACCTTGGTAACATTCACATGAAAGTTCATAACAAATTCTTGAACCAAATCAAGCTCGAATCCTTCATACATTTGTATGAACTCAAGCCACCCTACCTCTCTTAGCAATCTCTCTATTTTAGGATCTAAAATGAAGTTCTTTGGCTCTGAATTTCTTTTCTACTCCATTTTTGCTTACTTCTGCAATTTTACCAGAGAAAATGGTGGATGCAACTATTTTAGTGAAATGAAAAATGAACGTTTCTTTCCATAGACACAACACTTTTCAAAAAAATGCATTTCGTGTCAAGATGTTGGGTATTTACTTCACCTCATTCCTTGTGAATGTTCTGCACGTATCAGCCAATACCTTGAATTATGACTTAGATGGTTGGTGGCGACGCTAACATAAGCATACTTATTTTGAACTGATATGAAATATTCCTTATTACTTATATTTATTGTAGTAGTCACTTCAATGTCAAATCCTTATCTCTCCACCAGATTTTGAAATGATTAAGACTTATTTATTATAACATTAATAACTACGAATGGAGATATCTATGCTCAAAAAATTTATTTAATCTCACATCATATTAACTAAATTAGAAAGTAATATTTTGAAAATAACATCTACAATAAATGCACACCTTTTTATTAAATGCAAGAGCTAATCAGAGCATGTGAATTAAATCAACTAGCAAAAATTCCAATGAGTTAATAAAAAAGAGCTCAAAATTAACAAGAAAATTTATTATAGTGAACCTTGGGAATGTCAGAAGTCATCAAGAGTTGTCAGGAGCCATTAGGAGTCATCAGGAGACCACCATTTCTGGTTTTCAGTCATCCTTTTTTTTCTTTCTTTCTTTTTATATTTTTTTTATATTTTTCATTTTTTTCTAAGAGATAAACTGCCAATTTTGGTTTTCAATATATCTCCTTTATTCAGAAGGTAAACCACCATTTTTGTTTTTCAATTTACCTCCTTTATTCATACCTTTTCAAAAGATTATCTAGGAGTACATTCTCCTATGGAAGGAATATCTTCCATCAGAAAATGTTCAACTCTATTCTGCAATTTTGCTACAAATTCCTCTTTTGATGTAGGTTTGTGATACATCTTTAAATGATGACCTTTAACTAGCATGATCCTTCTTTCTCCATCTATTGGAATCAGTTGAACAACTCCATTTTGAAAAACTTCATCAATTTCATAGGGTCCCAGTCATCTTGTATGGAATTTTCTTTTGAACTCTTGAAATTTGGAGTCAAACAACAGTGCCCAATCTCCCTTCTTGAATTTTCTTGTCACAGTATTTTTATCATGCCACTCCTTCCTCTACTTTTGAATTATTTATGTATGTTGAAGATTTTCCATTCTCATCTCATCTAATCGATTCAATTGTAAAATTTTATTCTTTTCTACTTCAGGCAAGTCAATACCAACCTCCAATGCTATTTTCAATGTTTGTAGTTCAAATTCAATAGGAATTACTGGAGTTTTTCCAAACACTAATTCATATGGAGAGAATCTAATATTTGTCTTCCAGGTTGTATTGTATGCCCAAACTGCTTCATCCAACCTTTCTGCCCAGTCTGTTTTGCTTAATGAAACAGTCTTTGTCAAGATATTTTCCAATTCCCAATTAGTAACCTCTACTTGTCCATTCGCTTGAGCATGATATGGTGTTGATTTTATGTGTGTCATATGGTATCTTTGCATAAATTCTTCCATCATAGTAGACACAAACTGTGAGACTTGGTCTGAAACTATCTCCCTTGGTTCACCAAATCTTTGCAAAATATGCTTGTACAAAAAATCAGCTACTTGTTCCTCTCTTTCTTCTAGTAAATCTTTCACTTCAGCCCACTTTGTGACATGGTCTGTGCAAACTAAAATATATTTTTGTCCTCTGGAAGGTGGATCAAGAGGTCCCACAAAATCAATTACCCATTTCTCAAATGGTTCCAAAGCTATTTGAGGTTGTAATGGAATCTCCATTGTTGTTGTAGGTCTTCCCATGCACTAACATTCATCACAATGCTTAACAAAGAATGAAACATCCTTTGTGATAGGTGGCCAAAAATAACCAGCTCTTAAGATCTTATGAACAGTTCTCACTACTGAATAATGTGCTCCTTTTGGCTCATGATGAAAAACATGTATGACATCAAAAAATTCTATTTTAACAACACATTTTAAATAATAACCCATTTATCTATTGAAACCTAGAACTTTCACTAATTAATATTCTTTTTTGTTTAGGATTGAAATAATTTGGACACTTCCTTGTTACAAGATAATTTGCAAGATTAGAAAACCATGGTGGATGAATTGATATTGCAAACAAGTTCTCATCTGGAAATGTGTCATCTATTGGCTCTTGATCACCCTACAAAACAATTCTAGAAAGGAAATCAACAACAACATTATCTTTATCAGGCTTATCTACAATTGTTACATCAAATTCCTACAACAATAGCCATCTTATAATTCATCCACCCACTACAACTTTATTCATCAAATATTTAATAGCAGTATTGTTTGTATGAATAAATACCTCGTAACTAGTAATATAATTCCTAAATTTATTGGTTGCATATATTACTACTAAGAACTCTTTTTTAGTTGTTGTGTAGTTCCTTTCAACATGATTCAAATTTTTACTAATATAGTAGATAGCATGCATTGCTTCATTTTTATCTTTTTGTCCCAATACTGCACCAATAACAAAGTTAGATGCATCAACATGTATATGAAATAGAACTCCCCAAATAGGTCCTTTGATAATTGGATCAGTAGTTAAGACATGTTTAATTATCTCAAATGATTTTTGACAATCACTTGTCCAAAGAAACTCTACATCTTTCTTGACAAATGTAAATAAAGGTTCAACAATTTTACTAAACCCTTCAATAAATCTTCTGTAGTAACTAGCATGCCCAAGAAAACTATGAAATTTAGTTTGACTTGTATGGATCTCAACATTTTCAATGATTTCAATTTTCTTGGGGTCAACTTTTATCCCCTTTTTTGAAATGTGATGTACTAGAACAATCCCTTTTGTCATCATGAGGGAACTCTTTTCAGGATTCAAAGAAAACCTAAGATCCTTATATCTTTCCAACACTTTATTCAAGCTCTCAAGTTATTCCTTAAATTTTTGTGCATGAACTATGAAGTCATCCATATAAACTTCTACACATGAGGTAGTCAAATTTGCAAAGATTGCTAGAACAACTCTCTGAAAAGTTGCTAGTGCATTGCACAGTCCAAATGGTAATACTGTATAAGCATATGTTCCCTAAGGACATGTAAAGTTAGTCTTATCTTGGTCTTCAAGAGCCACTTGAATCTGATTATAACCACTAAAGCCATCTAAGAAAGAGAAATAACTACTGCCAACTAGGTTATCCAGTACTTGATCAATAAATGACAAAGGAAAATGATATTTTTTAGTGGCTTTGTTTAATTCTTTGTAGTCCACACATACACACCATTTTCCATTTTTCTTGGGAACAATAACCAATGGGGAAACCCATTGAATATTAGATATTGGATAAATAAACCCTACTTTTAGTAGTTTTTCTATCTCTTGTTTCACAATATCCTGTAGAGCAGGATTGATCCTTTGACCTTTCCTTATTGGTTTAAGATCTTCAATATAAATGTGATAAGTGTTGATGATGATTTTTCTCACAACAAATAGGGAAAATAAATTCTTCACAAACAAGACCACAAAGAGCCTATCCTTCTTGAAAGATATGGAACAAAGACAAACCAAAGGGGATTCTACTTTAACAAGAAAAGACTAGCTTTAGTTCAATCCCAAGTCTCCGATAACAAGGTCACGATTGCACTAGGGTCGCTCTCGGGTTTTGATGTGATATTGTTGTTAATCTCAAAGGGACTACAATTATTTCTAGTTTTGTTAAGAATCATAAGCATTTCACACAAAATTTCCACTTCATTCGTTTAATAACATCATGAAAGAAAAAGATTTATAGTAATACTTCATAAGCATCATTGTTTTCTATCACTTAAGTAGATTGAGCATTAAGCATTCAAAAATTTCATAGGAAATGAAAGATTTTCAAAAAAATTCCATTCATTCATTTTAATTTTGTAACATTTTAAAGAATTTAAGCATCTACTTTAAAATAAAGCATAAAATAATGAAAAATAATTTTTTCTCCTGGTTATTCTCCATGCGTGCCCCAAAGAATCAATTAAAACATAGCAAACTATTTTATACTTCACTAGATTTCTTCACAACTACATATAAAATGTTGTGAGCTTTTAAAGAGAAGGGTTTCATTTCTGGACACTGAGTAGGTTCTGTATGTACCCTTAAATGGCGTAGCATATAGTCTTGTTCAAATGAACTAGTAAAACTAGCTACAAAAGATTCATGAGATAGGTTGGTATCCAATTGGCTCTGATATTAATCAACATCTATGTGCATACAAAGTTTTATGCCGGAATGATTTAGAAAAGAAGAAAAAAGAACAAAACTTGAAAAAAAATTATGCTCTTCTGACATGCACAAATTCTTAACCTAAAATAAAAATAAAGTAGAAAATGGCCTTTTATAGGAACAAGGCCTCAAAAGATCAACTTAAAGTTTATCCAGAGAATCAGAAATAACAAATTAAAATGTAGCACGTGGAATTCGCCAACTGTCATTAGAATATTCTAGACCAAGTCAAAACTTTAACTTCATCAGCAACAACCCTTTCACTTCATACTCTAGCACGAAACACTTGGCATTTATTGAGGCTAACAACTTCTTTCCAAAATACCAGAATGAGGAATATACATCGGGACCGGGATCAACTTGCAAATTCAAAATTGCAAACCAAACAAAATCTCCATCACACTTTTGGTGTCCAATATTCAGTTCTTCATCTCCTCACTCAAGGCTCGGGCTCCAGGATTCTTTCTTTTCCTTTCTTCAATTGGTACTCTTGGAAATCATTTAATAATTGATGCATATGTTCTTTCAAAATCCCTTGTACTTCCCTCCAAGTGAGCTTGAGTCTAGTATATTCTTCAAATACCTAGAGTATAATACCATTCATCTGCACTTTATTTGCTTCATATTTAACTATAATGTTCTTGTACTATGTAATTTAATCAATGACCTCCCACATTAACAACTAAACATGATCTCTGTTTATTCTATCAATCCATTCCTTGAAGGCTTTGTCTTCTTTGCACTCCTGTCCTAAAGTCTGGCAATCAAAACCTTGATGTGCTAACATTTCAATAAACTCTCAATCTTGATTGATCAATTTTCTACTTTCAACAGTGACCTTTTCAAATCCTTCAATGCATTTAATTAGCATGTCACCTTCCCATTTAAATTATTTCTTCCATTTTTCTAGCAATGGAAGTTCTTGTTCTAAAATTACATTTCCCTATATCAATTTTTGGATATTTAATTGCATGAGAATTTCAACACTTCACCCTTCTTCAATAACTTGCTCCTGGCAAAATCTGCATTCATTTTCAAATATTTTTGATTTCTCTGATCGGTGGTATGCTTCCTTATGCTTCTCTACTACATCTGTAATAAATTCTTCTCCCTGCTTTACCCAGTAGTCAGTCCATTCTTCAAATATATTCATTTTGTGGTGAACTACTACAATTGCATCCACCTGTTCTTGTGACATCGATACTGAATGTTTGGGAAATTCAACTTGTGCCTAACTGGATAAAGTTAATGAATTTATAAAATTCTCCAAGGTAGCAACCCATTCTTTTAATTCTCTTTTCTTTTGTTTATATCTCTACACTCTAGCAACAGTAGTATTCAAATTCACTTTTATTTCCTCTAACTCTTGTCTCCAAGATGAGTTTCCAAGATTAATACTCATTATCTTGTACTCCTTAGGCATTATTCCATGTTTGTATTTATCAATTATTGGAGTAGCTATATGGATGGTTTTGTTACCATCTGCATTTCTTTGCATGACATGTTTTTATTTTTCTCTACGCCTAGGCTTAGGAGTATCTACTTCCTATATAAAACTATTAATATTCAGAGGAAATACTTCTACTTCCATTGGGGAATCCAATTCCCTGATCAACCAATCAGGTGTGTTGTTACCTTTCTCTACCTCTGTAACATTTAATTTCTGACATAGATTTGAGATTAGTAGGGTTTGGCATTGTCTCCTTTGTTTGAAGACTTATATTTTCCTGTCTATCCAGATGTTCAACATCATCTCTCTAGACATTACTTTCTTTATTCTCTGCTACATCAGGGTTTTCCTCATTTTCAATTCCATCACCTAAAAATTGTCTTGCTCTTTCTTTCTTAGTTTCAATTTCAATTTCAACATGGCCTTTCTCTAGTTCTTCAAAGATCTACGACTTTTCATTAACATTTGGAACATTCTCGAGCGAAGGCTAGGAATCAAAATTATCTTCAACAATTATTTTATCAATAGGATCCTACTCTACAATCTCCCTTGTTTCCATCTCAAGCATATTAGGGTTTCTCTCCTTTGATGCAAGTGTTCCTTGTATAAACTCTTCTTCTTCAACGTTTATAGGATTAAAACCTGTATCCTCAATCTCTTCTATCACTGGATGTACCATGGGTCTATCTTTAGACTTCTTTTCTTTCACTTTCTCCCACATAGCACCCCATGTATCCATCTGTTCTTTGATTTTGGCATCATCTTCTTTAGAAATTTCCTCCAAAACCACAGGAGTTCCTCCTAGTGCTTGTTTCATACCAACCATGTTAACAAAAGGAGGAGAAGTAAATAGTCTTACTTTCAATTTATCTTTATGTATTTCTGTATCTTTCTACTTGTCAGATGGTTTCATAGGAATTTCTTGTCTTGAAATTTTAGGGGTTCTTTCTTTCAATTCTTATACTAGGAGTTGCCTTACTAGTTTTCCTTCTCTTCTTAGTAGGCTCTCCACTCTCAAATATTGTTTCATCTCTTTGTTTTCTCCTTTTTTCTTCTGAGAATGTGGGATTGATTCCTCTTTCTCTCAAATCTTTGCAAAAATCATTAATCCAGTGTTGAGTATATATTAAAACTCGTCTAGAGAACTCATCAATTGATATCATGTCTTCATCATTATAGCTTGGGTCTGGGATGGGTTCATCATATACCCTATCTTCGTTGTAGACTCTATTCAACACTTGGCCATCATCCTCTTCCAATTGATCTAGAATATCATGAAGCTTGAGAATCCAGGTAGATTTTAGAGACAATCTTTCATATTTTCTTCTTCTTACTATGTGCTCGTCTTCATAGTTAAGCCAATAATCTTCTAAATGTGGTACATGAGCATGATAACTAGCTATATTCTTGGAAATATTTCCCTCAATGTCATAATATATTCTTTGAAGTGGGAAATCCTCAAAATTATATGTTCTTAATTCTTCTTCACACAAGTCAACCACTCTGATTGCATTACACTTATAATTTCCTATCACAATGGGCAATTTAAAAGAGGCCTTCTTGCAAGCATGGCTATAAAGAGCCTAAGACAGTTTCAACTGTCTCACCAATTCTAATAAAATAATTTTTTATGTTGGATACCTGGGTAGCATGAATGGATGTCCATCAAATCCCTCCATCCTAATGTAGGGGTAAGTAGGGAATTGAATGTACCAGCCTCCCATTGGTCAAATGAAACTTTGTGCTTCTAGGGACAATCTTTTGGCTTTATCACCTTCCATCGTTCTGACCAGTTTCATGGAAAATAGATCATTGACTTTCCTGTAATTATCTTTATATCCATGGATGGTGATCTAGGATAAATGTGTATATATCAAACTGTTTCCTATCTTCGTGCCAAGAGTACCAATCTGTTTCAACCCTTGCTTGCTGGCTCTCATAGCACAAGAGTAAATCACATATGAAGACATATAAAATCACTTGGTTTTGGGAAATGTTGTTATCTATTCATATAATATGTCACTTATAAACTTTCCCCAATGCAATTGCACGTGACTTTCCATCAAAGTAGATATTATTACAAAAATCCAGGGTTCAAATTTTCTTGCATCCCTTAAACCAACAACCCTGCTTAGTAGAGTTATAATATCTTGCATTTCTTGGTTGAACATAGACCTCTGAATTACTTTGGTTTGTGGTGTAATCAACTCTTGACACCATTGGGTACTCATAATTTCTCTGTTGTGTTCTTTAGCATTCTGATACGTTTTTCCCTTTGCTTTCATATCAACATTATACATTTGTGTGTAAATAGGGAGACCAAATGTGTACATGATTCCTTTCTGTGAGAGGTCTGCATAAATTCTCCCTTCTTTCTCAGGGGCCTCCATTGCTGGCGGAAACCCTCCTGTTAAAAGTAACCCATTTGCAGCAACACTTTTGGTACATTGAGAAGTATTTTCTTGTAATACCTGTGAACAGATTTCAATATTAGAAGACCATCCCATTTGAGTGTCTGTAACTACTACATTGATTGACATGACTTGCGAATTACAGTATTTGAATTCATCTTTTGACTTTGTGTCAGAAGTACTCATTTTCTCTGGTGTGTTCTGCATTTTTTAGAATGTGTGTCTTGTCTTGAATAAAGGTGCAATCATTACAGATTAGGGTTCAAATCACGGACACCTAGATTTATGTGTGGGCTCGCTACTAGAGGAGAAAGACAACGTGATGATCATATGTGGCAATCATATGTCACGCTGGTTATTTGTGAGGTATAGGTCATTAAAGATACGTGATCAATTTGTGATCACTGGGATTGAGACTTTCCAGTATTGACTTTAAGGAGAAACACCAAGATCCGAGAATTTACCTCTAAGCTTCAGAAAGAGAAAACCGGAAAAAAATGAAAAGATTGAGAACCGGGTTCAAGAGAGATTAACAAATTTTAAAAAAACTCTCTGATTTCTGACTTCCGAATAAGGAAAAGAAAAGGAAATAAAAAAAAGTACCAGATTCCAATAAAAATGGATATTACCGGGATTAACGACTTCTGTCAATAAAATACTAGGCGGAGCTAGGACCAAATGAAGATACAATTCTCCTTGATGCAAATGGAGGACTCTGGGATTCCGGTTTCTGGTAATATGTTAAACTCTTATGGAAAGACCAAAACACTGAATCCGAGGAGAAAAAAAAAGATAAAAAAAGACCAAGAAAAATTGAAAATAAGATCAGCAACCAACCAAGCTGCAGAACAACACCAAAACAAACAATAGCGAAAGGGAACATAGGAGAAATAAAAAAAGGGAACAAAGGAAAAATGGGGCGTGTTGTGAGACCACACAACAAATAGCAACCAACAAAACAAAACAAAACAATAGAAAGTCAATTCCAGATCTAACATAAATGTACCAACTTTCTTTAGTCTTCTAATTATAAATCATTGGATCCTTATTCTGACATTCAAATTTCACTTTGGTTAGCGTGCAAGATTAAGTATTAATGAGCTCATGTGTGTGCTATTGATTATTTCCACCACAGTAAACTTAGAAATAACAACTATTTGCATTACTATACATAATATGATAATTCCTTTTAAGCTAACCAGGGATAGAGCCTTGCTGCCAGTGAAGCGTCCATAGCCCTGACAAGGTTATCTATGTAATTCCCCCCAAACATAGCTCTACTACCAACCAAGCATCTATAGCCCTGGTAGAGTTATTTGGATAACCTAAAGAGTTGATTCTTTTTTTTTTTAATAAGATATAACAATGATAGCTCATTTTTCTCTTTTGATAATTCAATGATAGCTCTTTTATCAACTTGCAAGCAATGAAACCCACTATTAGGTTGGGAATTATAGTGGTAGCAAAGGTAGTCTTTTGATTTTTCAATTAATGGAAACAACTTCTATCCCAAATTTTAGTAGAATGATTTAAACATATTCATTTGCAGCTCAACATCAATTGAATGATTCATGCTAACTAGAGTATAAAGAATTGAACAATTCTCAAATGATTTATAAATAAAGGACTATTTCTGGTTGAGACATAGATCAAATTTCTAGAGTTGACATTCTATTAACTTGTTCACCTTCAAAAGTTGCTAATCATTGTAAAGTCAAATGACACAACACCCAAAAAGAAAAGAAAAAAAGCAACAAACAACTATTTACAAAACAACAACAAAAATTATTTACAAAAAAAAAACTATTTATAAAAAAAAAAAACTATTTACAAAAAAAAAATTATTTACAAAAAAACTATTTACTTATGACTGGAAATAATGCTTTAGGAATTGCCCATTGATAGGAAATGGAATATCTTCACCAGTTAAAGACTTCAACCTATAAGTTTTGTCACCCAAGATTTTAGAAATTTGATATGGACTTGTCCATAACTTGTCAAATTTACCATGTTCACCTTTTCGTTCATGGGCTTTATTCCAATACAGGACCAAATCAACTATTCTAAAAGTCTTTAATCTAGCTCTCTTATCAAACCATATTTTTACCACAAATTGATGCCTAGCAAAATGATCTATAGCTTAAGTACATTTTTCATCTAAATGCATGAGTTGCAACAATCAGGCTTCTGTTTGGTCATTTAATCCAATATATCCCTGTGCAAACTACCAAGTAGGGATTTTAAAATTTATTGGTAGTATAGGATCTACCCCGTAGACTAAATGATAAGGAGAATTCCCTAATGCAACTTTCATCCTAGTATGATCTACCCAAAGGGATAATTTTAACAAATAATGCCATTTTCTAGGATTCTTATCAATCAATTTTCTAATTATATCCAACAGATTTTTATTTGATGACTCAACTAATCCATTTCCCTGTGGATAATAGTTAGATGAAAATTTTAGTGTTATGCCATATTCAAATGCCCAGTTAGAAAATTTCAATGAAGCAAAGGCAGGGCCATTATCACATACCAATGCATATGGTACTACAAACCTAGTGATGATATTCTCTTCCAAGAATTTGATGACCACTTCCGTAGTGCATTTCTTGTTGGGACACGCTTCTGTCCATTTGGTGCAATATTATGTAGCAATTAATATAAATCTATGGCCAATGGAGCATGGAGGATTAATGGTTCCAATAAAGTATAGTCCCTATTATGAAAAGGGATGCATCTCCATCACTGGTTGTAGTGGTTGAGCATTGAATCTTCCTTTGTCTAATGTAGTTTGACATGTGTAACAGTGTTTAACATGTTCATATGTATCTTTGAAAATTGTTGGCCAGTAGAAACTGGCTCTCAGAATAAGGTGTGTAGTGGCTAAGGGTTCTCCATGAGTTGTTCCAAACTTATCATGTAGTTCCTGCAATACTTTATTTTCTTTTGTTCTATTTAAACATCTTAAATAGATTCCTTCATGGTTTATTTTAAATAGAGCTCCTCCTTTTATCATGTAACTTTGTGATTTTATCTTAAGGGCTCTTCTTTGATTTATTTTCATATGGTTAGGGAAAGTATGGGTAACCAGATAATGCCATATATCTAAATACCAGTCTTCTTGTTCTTCTACATCCAAAGTATATTGTTGACTTGAAATTTGCGGATCTATTTCTGCAATGGATCTAACTAAAGCTTGTCCCCAAACCAATCTCATGGGTATGATTTCTAGATCAAATTCATGTGGGATTGTAACCCATTTGGCCCTTTTTTCTCCAAGCTCGCTCTATGTTAACAACATTTTGACTACAGAATCTGGAATAATAGCTTTGACTATATTCCTGAGGATGTAATGTCTAAACTTATGTACTGCTTTTACCAAAGAAAATAATTTTTTTTCAATATTTGTATATCTCAACTCCACTTCTTTGCATGGAGCGCTCATAAAAGCAATTGGTTTTTCTTCTTTAGTTTCACCTTTTTGTGTTAATACTGCTGCACAAGTGTGACTAGAAGCAAAAGAGTAAATATAAAAAGGTTTAGCTTAATCTAGACTTACCAATATTGATGCTTCTGTGATTGTAGTCTTTATACTCTCAAAGGTGATCTTAGCTTCATTTGTCCACTCTATTTTGGCATCTTTCTTTAACATATCATTGAGTGGTTTCACAATTTCAGTGAATCTGGTAATAAATTTTTGAACAAAATTAATCTTACCAAAATATGATTTCAATTCTTTTCTACTTCCCAGGGGCAGTAGCTTGAGTAGTGCACTCACTCTATCTAGGTCTATTGAAATACCTCATTCAGAAATGATGTGTCCTAGTAACTTTCCTTTAGTTACCTCGAAGATGCACTTTTTAGGATTTAATGAAACTCCATAAGTTTCACATTTCTGTAATATTGCTCTGAGATCTCGAACATGATCTCTTCTATCTTTCATTAATACTATAATGTCATCCATGTAAATAATGATGCATTTTTCTATCAGCTCACAAAAAGCACAGTTGATGTCTCTCTCGAATGTAGCTCCAACATTTATCAATCTGAATGACATCCTTCTGTGGTGCAGTAGCACTTGTTTGATTACATGCCTCCATGAGGCCATATTTTATAAATTCATTAGATTAGGTGTTTTAATGTTGTAATAAGGTTGAATGAGCCATTTTTGATATGCATGAGGTCATTTGAGTCCTAGGAAATCATATTTTAAGTTATTTGTCACATAATGTTCAAAGTCACTCCATATTGTAAACATTGTCAAAAGAGTAAAAATTAAGTAAATAATAAGTCCATTAGTTAGAAGTAGGTTGGAATCAGTTGTGGATAGTTTATTTGAGTTAGTTTTGGTTTGAAAAGCATAAATAAGCCTCTCATAGGTCGAGGCAGTGAGAAGAAGTTGATTTGTAATGGAGAAAGTCCAATGGAATTATGGTTTTTCTCAAAAATCACTATAAAAAAGTGATTTTGCTCCTGTACGGCCATGTACAGCTTGATACTAAAGGGGAAGTCATCATAGAAGTTAGTAATATGTTTCTACATCATTTTTCATTTGGTCTCATTTTATTTCATGAAGGTATGAGAAAGATATGGCATTTTTTGTAAAACCAGCCTAGAACCCTACCAAGGGTTACCCATTTTGGTAAAACCCTAATAAATTTTGTTTTAATTGTTGGATCCTGTAACCAAGTAATATACAAACTGACTGGAGTGATTGGCTTCATGATTATTCATGTGAAAGTTATTAATGACAGTTTGCTGCACTTTATAGTGAAGATCAGACTATGTATTCCTAGGATAGCAGAGACAAACAATTTTTGGAATTGATGTTTGTTGTGAGTGGAATTGCTTGTGGCAAGCCTTGCAGAGATTTAGACCCTCTTACACGTTAGGATGTTGAAAAATACAATGGTGATGAAGACCAAGTTTAAGGAAGACAGGAAGGGCAGGATGTTGATAGTCTGGTCCAGACTGTAACTTACTTTTAATTTGATTGTTTCTCCATTTAATACTATGTATTTTCAGTTTAATATCATTTAGGAGAATATATTGAATGTTCCAATTTGTGTTGGTGATCAAGAGGGTTGTTGATGTTGTATGTTGATTTTATGGAAGGAGGGAAATCCATGAAGGTCTAGTTAGGCCTAATCTAGTATTGACAATTCATTGTTTGGTGTTGTTGCAAAACAGAGTTGTTTCTTTATTTGACATATTTCAAATTGATCTAAAAGGTGTCCCAAAAGCTTCATACAGTATGGAGTTAGGGATAGAATGGTGTAATTGTGATTTGATTGGGCCTAAAAGGGCCTAATTTTTGTTTTGGACCATCAACATTGTAAATGCACATGTTTGAGAGTTTGTGTTGGGAATAGAGTTCGAGTTCATTATTTTGGTGATGTCAATGTGTTTTGAGGAATCTACAAGTAGTTGTATGCTCTAATCTCAGATTGGATGTGGAATCAAGTGATGTTTGTGAAATTAATGATGAGTTGAGTTGTGATCCTTGTAGCTCTGCATCATTTTGTAAGAAAAAGTTCCCCACTTCATGGTGAAAGTTGTTTTCATCTGATCTTCCCTTGCTACCATTACTTGGTTATATCCAGAGAATCTATCCAAAAAGGACATCATCTGTGAACCATTAACTATTTGTAGCACTTCTTCAAGTGAGGGTAGTGGATAGTTGTATTTCTCAGATGCCTTGTTGAGATTCCGGAAATCTACACACAGTCGTATATCTCCATTTTTCTTTCCTACAGGGACCAAGTTTTCCACCCAAGTAGAATGTCTGATAGGAAAAATTATTTTAGCTGATAATTTTTTTTGAACTTCCTTTTGAATTAAAGGCTCTAAGAGTGCATTTAATGGCCATTGTTTCTGTCGGAAAGGCTTCACATTAGGCTTTAATGGTATCATATGAGTAATGATGGAACTATCATAAGTCTCCAAATCTTCATATGTCCAAGCTATAACTTTCCAATTATCTTTAAGTTCCTGAGCAATGTTTCTTTTCTCTTCTTCAGTAGAAATATTTCCTATGAGCACATTCTTAGGATCTTCTTTGGTATGAAAATTGTATAATTCAGATTGTCCTACATTGCTTTGAGGAAAATATTTCTATTTGGCTACCTGATCAATGTCGAATAACCATTCTAACTCAATTATTCCTTTTGGAATGCTAGTATCTCTGGCTTGAGCTAATTCTTCATCTTGAATTTCACCATCAAGGTGATCTATCTCTTTGATTACTTGTGCTTTGAAAATACCAAAATTAGTAATGAACTCCAATATGTGTCGGTCATCTTTGAATACCTATAAATTAGTAACATTATTGGGAACCGGAGGTAACTTCACCAACTCAACTATAAATCTCTTCAAATTAGAGGTCTCTAGAGGTTCTAGAGTACTGGCAGTAGTAGCCAAAGCATTGACTCTTTGATTAAATATTCTAGGGATATGAGTAATGTTGAATTCATCGAAATCTTCTATTAAATACCATACTCCATGTCAATAAATGGACAATCACTTGTAGTGGCAAATATACTACTTTTGAACTTGTCTAACCACTAATTCTGAATCACTGAACACTTTAAGGATTCTAACTTTCTTCTTAATTGTGAGGATCAAGCCATGTATAAGGGCTTCATATTCTACCACGTTGTTAGTACATTGAAATTGCAATCGATATGCAGTGATAAAAGATTTACCTTGTGGGTTGATAAGTTCAACTCTGATTCCAATCCCTTGTTTCGATTTGGATCCATCAAATTTAAGAATCTAGGCTTGATCATCTATAGCTTGTACTTTACCATTCTTTGGTATTGTTGAATTAATATTTTCAGTTTGTATGAATTGAGCTCTATCTTTATGTATTCCTAATCTAGATGTTTTGACCTTATTATGTTCTGGATAGTACTAGTTCTCAATTCTACAAATTATTTCCAGACACATCATACAACTGTTTTCCAAGTGTGCAACATTATGAAACTTGCACCAATCCTGCAACAACAAGCTTTTTAGTGAAACTTTTCTTTTATCACTCTCTTGAGATTTTGCAATAATATTCTTCTAAAATTTATCATAAGGACTATTCTCTTCTTTAGAAGAATCACAATTTGATTCAATTAAAACATCTGTTCTAGGAGTCAATGGATTAGATTCCTTAGCGTCACACGTGAAGAATTCTTCTATTTTAACTCCTGAGCTTCGTATTTTGTAAGCTCCTGGTTCTACATCAATGTATAGAACTTCATTTCTCTAATTATAATCAATGATCATATATTTCATCTGTAGTTCTCTTTCGATTATGATTTGGTTAGGAACTCCCTTCCATGGTAACCACATATGTGAGCAATTAGTAGCCATATATCCAATCAAGGTTTTAGACCAATCTCTACTCAAAAGCATACCATAAGTATTAGGTATCTCCACAACTTGAATGTCTATATAATATTGGATTCTAGGGCCCGAAGCTAATTGCATGTGAATATTAGTCAACTCTCTGACTACATTTACTTTTGTTTTATCAAGTTGAGTGACCTTCTTCAAAGAAATTTCGAGAGTTAACCCTAGTGTTTGACATATGGATAAAGGCATCACATTAGTAGACACTCTAGAGTCTACTAAGCAATTATAAATATTTTTATCGAATATTCTCAAAGTGAATAAAAATGGTGGAGACTCCAATTTTCCTTTGTAAAAGGCTACTTGTGTATTTGCAATGGGAATAATGTTCTTATCTTTTGTTTTAGCCTGACTATCTTTCACTTGAGTGTCCTTGAACTTGCTTTCTTTTGGAAAATATTCTAAACTATTTAAGAAATCTTTCTTGATCATAGGTGTTTTGAGCAATTCTGATAGAGAAAGGCTAATCTTTACCTTTTTTATTTCTTCTACTAAATAATTAGTCAAATTGTTTTGATCAACATAATCTATCTTTTCACCTTTTGAAGCACTTGATGAATTGTAGTGAGAGGTCATCTTGGGTAACCCTAGATTATTGCTTGATTTATCATTAGGTGGAGTATTAAAGTTATTAGGCAAGATAGACGTTGTTAATGGCTCATTAAATTTACCTCCATTATTGGCATTATTTCTCGTGTTGTAATTATGTCCTTTCTAATATTGTTGAAAGGAATTAATTTCGTCAACTTCTTCCTAAGGTTCATTTTCATCTTGATAAGGAAAAATATACATTTCTAGAGTCATAGTTGAATTATCACTTTCATATTCATGAGTGTGACTTGTGATAATGACAGGTGGTTTGAAACATTCATAACTTTCAAGGACTAAAGCAGAGTCATATCCTACCAGGAATAACTCATTTCCCTTAGGAGGATGAGAGTCACAATGTTCGTTATAATGCGTACTAGCTAGAAAAATGTCTGAAGCAATTTTAAATTGTGAATAGTCTACTTCAACATGAGAATTTTTTTGATGTGTTTTTTATGCACTTCTCAACACAGGTAATGCATAGGTGCATCACCTCTCTTGAAAGGAAATCTCTAGCAACAAGTTGCTGAAAATTACCTCAAGGTCTTTCATGTGTCAGGTCTTGACAAGCTTGGAATATCTCAGTGGTTGATGTGTTTTGCTAGTAACATAGGGCGGTCTTACAGATGAGTTACAAAGTGTGGGAAGTTGGGTTTGCAAATGGAGTTCTTAAAATGTGAAATTGTTGTTCAATTGCTGCAGGTTCAAACAACAGTCTAGAACTCCCATTTCAATTTTAGATTTGGCTTAACAATGTGCAATGAACCTTGTTCAAAGTCACTATTTAAAAGAAAAGTCAAAAGGACAGGGAAGAGAAGAAGTTCCTAGACCTAAGCTATGAATGAATAGTAATCATGGAGGCTGCTACAGTAGACAAACTTCCTAAACTGGGTTTTGTTTGGCCAAGAGGAACCTATAGTTACACAAAACCAGTGCAATCTTCTAAGGACTGCAGATTTTCAAATTGCACACACACATCATGAATATGAAATTGAACTAAGTTGCAAGCAATGAAGTAAGGAATCTTAGACTAGATTTACAAAGTGATTCATCATCAACAAGCCACAAAAAGCATGAGCTAGAAATTCATCAAATACTGAAACAACAAATACCATTATCACTTCCACTCAAGAAACTAACAACTCAAACTAACATGGAAGTAGAACCATGCATGCATAATGAACAAACTCAAAAGAAACACCCATAAATCATGCAATGTTGCTTTCTATTGTTGTAGAATGCCTTTACACTAGTTCTCCAACCATTTACAAATGAGGGGGAAACCCCTATTTATAGTTTTCAAAAGCCCAAATGAATGGCTAGGATTGAATTACATTGTGTGACTCAGATTTGATTACACTAGGGTTTCACCTACCCCTCATTATATAGCAATTTAAAAATACAGCTTTTGTCTCATTCATATTTTGTCCTTTAGTGCCTAGGTGCTATAGAATTTTTTCTTTTAGCTAATTTCCCCTTTTACTGCAGCAGAAACTACTTGAAGGCTGCCTTCCCCTTAATGTATTCACAGTGTTCTTGTAGCAAATCAAGTGCACCTCATTTGCGGATTCACATCATGGTGGAAATAGGTTAATTGTCTCTTGATTTGATGGGGCTGCCCTTGACGGATTATGATCACCTGAGAAAGACAAAAAAACCCCCCCTCTTACCTCTGGTTTTGGGCGAACAACCATTTGTGCTCTTGGTACTGTCTCTTCTTGGCATGCTTTCATACATTGGCCAGTCTTCTCTGATGAGTTGATCGTTGTTTGATTTTCTTTAAGTGTATCATTTGGGGAATTAAGATCTTCTTGGTTTGGAATCATGTGTGATCTTTGTTTGTTGTTTCCTTGGTAAGCGTCATGCGACCGGCTCACCTGAATTGCATTCTTCTAGAGTTGAACTTTCTCAATCATGATCCCACAAACAAATCCCTTGAAGGCATGGTACCATATGCATCCACAAGCAACCTCCCCCTTTGCAGCAAACTCCATTTTGCAATCAAAATCCTACACGACATAATAGCTCACATTAAGCCCATGTGAATAATTTAACATTTATAATGGAATTCCTTGAATTCTTTGCAATGGTCATTTAATTCACTTCAGTTATTTACTTAATCATCTCTGAAGGCTGCAAGGGAAAATAGTTTTTCAAAATCATATAATACTCCTTTCCCCATAATATTCTTGAACTTTGAACTTCCTTCGTCGCATCTTGAGTGTGCAATGACCTCACGTGGGTGCACTATAGGAGACGACCATGTCAGGACGACAGTGAAGGTGGTGGGCCTCACAAACTAAAAGTCTGTGGTCATAATGTCCTTAAAATGACAAAGGGTAGGCGTTGTTCCACCCTAACATATCCACATGCAATCTCACCAATATTTAATTCATCAATTCCTTATGCACTCGCAATCCCACTTTTACCACTTACATTGGATTCTCCTTTATATTGTTTTGGAAAGCCTCTCAGCTTCGTGGAGAGTGACTTTTGATAAGTTCATCTTTTGTGATTCCCTTTCATTCCCTCTTGTAGTTTGTATTGGTTCACAGTCTAATTTTATCATCGAGGTGGCTTTGTTTGGAAATGTCATTGCCCGAAGGCATGCCAGAAATATCACTTTATCATCCCCATCACCACAACATTCATCCTCCAGTCGAACCAACTAGCCTCTTTTATGGTCTTTGGTCCCACCAAGCCTTAGACGTGCTTTGTATAAGCTAAATCCCTCCTCGCAAGTTCAATCTTGATGGATCTACATGACTGTCCATCATGACCTCCCTTAAATCAGGTCATTTTATTCGCTTTAGAGACTTAGCAACAACGATATTTATGTTTAGATAACTAGAAAGTAGTGCAGTGTAAAAATTGCATGGGAGGGGCAGTGCAAAGGATCAACATCCAAGGGGAAATGACCCATGCATAGGGAGATCCCGTGAAAGCCTGTTTAGAGAACGCTCCCCACCAACCTGGTCGATATCGCATTCTTATCACCAATTTCCATCAGGCTTCATGCCTTTAAACTGTGCCACCCTTTCATCATTGCTCATTATATATTTGGGTTGTTCATATGCCATTTCGTAGGAACTCGGCCTCACTGGAAAATTTGAATTTAATTGATGCCTTGGAATGTTGATCAGTAGCCCGTGGTTGTACCAGCCACCACTATTGACAGGAGGAAAAAAATCTACTCAGGAGTGTAGAAAGAGGATGAGGGTGGCCGAGGGAGAAATGCCACGTGCAGAACAGATGCGGGTGCAAGCCTGCGGGAGGGTGTCATAGTGAAGCCGTTTTGAAGATGATGAAGCAACACCAGTCAACACCCATGCGGAACCTGCAGACTCAACCTCTATATCCACCCATGACACTAGAAGGTGGTAGATGTCCACAGATAAAACAATGTTGTGCATAAGGAGCCCCTTGAGCCCAAAGACTGACTCATAATATGGATCACGTCGTAGGAAATTCCCTCATAACTCCTCGAATCATGATGGTAGGGAGTGTCTTTCTTATAGATGTGAATGATATGAAGCCCATAAGCTAAATGAGCAATGAAGAGAGTAGCACAACTTCTTGCGCACATCAGGGAAGGCAACCTCACAAAGAAATGGTCTCATAATTCTTCCATCTTATCATTCATCCATTATCTACAAAGTACCATCTAGCTTTGTCGTTACATCACCTTGTCTAACATGTGGTATATGTTCTATTTTATCACCATTAAGTGCATCTTAATTAAAGTATTAGTCTTCTCTTAATCAAGATTCAGAGGCACTCAGGGAGCCATGCGATCATCAGTCCATCCATGCCTTATATCTTCATTGTTTGGGAAGAATAGTTCATGCGGGTTCTTCATGCTTGAATGCCATTGAGGGAAGAACAAGTGGGTTTGTCGTGCACAGGAGTTTCAAGGAGGTGCCCTCAAATAGACATCCTCAGAGGTTGCGGATTCTGCAAGTGGAGAATCTAGCGGGCATGCTAGCACAGGAGGTTGCATGGAGCAAGCCATTAAGAAGATGATGAATGATAGAGGGAGGCCCGCACATCAACTCCCGCATGAGTGACGGTCATTTTGGGTGCGGTGGTAAGGAAACTGCTCAAATTCTGCCATAGCTAAGGAGACGGTGGCGTCGTATGGCATGGAACCTACAGGCCTAGTTTTTGTAGAATGAAGGACATGGGAGGATGTAGAGAGGAGGCCATTAAATAACAACATCGGGTCACACAATGCTCGCAAGGGCAGGGTCTGCATGAGGACAAGCCGGCTAGTGTGAAGTCACACCTCCTCTCTGATTAATATCTTTTCCCAGGATGGTGACATAATCACCCCATGCTAAATCACATTTCAAATATATTGAGTTCAATGTAGCATGTTAAACCTTGTAGCCACCCACTCTTCGTAAATGTTTCATGTTTCAGGAATAAATTCTTTAATACTCTGAATGATGGAGCCAAGCAAGTGAGCCAGTTATCATCCCTTATGCCAGAAATCACGCCACAAGCCAAGCAATATAAGAATCTCGATGAAGAGTAGTAGAGGAGTAGTAGCCCTATCCAAGAGGAATCCCGCACTATCTATCATCATAAGAAATTTATAGGGACCTCATCCTTCATTCAAATGATAAATCACTTCATATGCTCTTTTCGATTTGTCCTCCACTTGATGAAATATTGAAATCATCTTTGAAACCAATAAGCCAATTCCTCTCCAAGGATCGCACCAGTTTAATTAAAGAATTCTCCCTCTACCACCCAATGCATCATGAGGCCAATCCTTATTGTCTATCATTCCACTTCTTTAAACCCTGGTTCATAATTGCCATGCTGCCACTTAAAATCAATTTTCTTAGTAAACTAGAGTGTAGCAGAAACCTGATGCAGAATTTGGTAATGAGTTGGTCGTGTGGGTAAGGAACAACGGGTCACCATCACTAGAAGGCCACCATAGATGTGGCGAGGATGGACAGCCAATTTCAATGTGGGCCCTATAGAGGAGGAGGTCATTGAGGATATGCAGATGGTGGAGGTGATGATTCCGCCTAAGAAAACAACAAAGGATGGGAGGAAACCCACATTGCGGGACCTGCATAGATGGTTGTTGTTAGCACCCACCTTGGAATATCGTTCCTTTTGTAAAATGAAAAAGTTGAGGCACCATCCTCATATGCCATTTTTTGTAAAATGAAAAGTTTTAATGTGTGGCAACGTCCTATTAACTAAAAATTCCCTTTATGCGTAAACAGATAGCAAGCACGTCAATTGTAGAAAAGTTGTTAAGAATGTCGTTCAGGAACGACCTAGTAAGTAGTGATGATGGGGAGTTGCAAGCCTAAGGACTGGGGGGTAGTGAAGGGATGTCGTTGTGGAACGATGGTCAGGTGAAAGCAGGTTGCACGCAGAGACCCACGACCGTTTGAGCGGTTTAGGGCGCGTTGGGTCTGATTTACTCTGGCAACAACAAAGAAAATAACAACAAGACTAAATGCGGAGCCCACCCATTGGGTGGTGGTTAAGGGTCAGTCATCATGAGAATGGTGAAACAAGGATAGATACCCACACAAGGTGACCCACAATTGTGGGTCTGAGGGGCATGGAGGATGCAGTGGTGAAAATAGGTGTGGGGCTTGCTCGTCGAGCAAATGCAAGGAATCAACCATAGGTGAACAATGGAACACGAAGGCGAATGGAAAAGGGAAACCCACAAACATGGGTCTGCAAGGGTCAATAGACGCTGGGTGAAAAGGCTAAGGGTAAACCTGCAGGGCTAAGCCCGCGGGGGGTAAATGACTTAGTGAAACTCAACCAGGTAAACTCGGTCAATATGAAGTTGATTGTTTTAAGGATCATGGATTATTTTGGCTTGGGAATAGGGGCGCACAAAATGAGATGAGGTCAAAACAACCCGACCCAAGCAAAAAAGAGGGGGGTCCCTACCTCCAGTGGGGCATGTGTGCAAAACATGCACAACACATTTGTATTATGAATCCTACACCAATTATTCATCGCAAGATCAACTAAATTCACTTTTGATGTGGAACTTTCATTAGTAGGATCAACATTACCTAAAGGTGTTGATACTCCTCCATTATTAGGTCGTGTATTCCAAGGTCTAGGTGGCCTAGGAGGATTATACATCCAATTTTGTAAATTTTGGTTGTTATTTTGAGCATAAAAATTTTGATTCCTTAATTGTGTAACCTTTGTGGTTAATCTTTTGAGTTGAGTTGTAACTTTTTTCATGTCTTCCTTTTCCTCTGAAATCTTGATATTTTGGTTTTCTTGAGTTTGTGAGAAAAAATAATTTCTGTTAGGATGTAGCTCTGTAATAGCTGGACCAGGGTGAGGGACTAACGGAAATTATTTTTTAACTGGACCAGGGTGAGAGACTAAAGCTTGACTATTTCCTAGTTGAAAGAAATTATTTTGAGGAAATGTCCCATTCTGGACCATTGAAGGATAAAAATTAGGAGCTATAGGATGACCTAGAGAGACTCCATTTATGTTTGGGGTAAGGTAAATATTCAATCTATTTCTTCCATTCACGGATGATCCATTTCCAGGATTTTTCATTTCTAAATTTACACTTGAGAATTCAACATAGGCTTCTGGTAAAGTAGTAGGAGTATTTTCTCTTCGCTTCACAAACATAGCAGTTAAAGGATCTATTGTTGTATAATAAACTATGATAGTAGAAAAATTGTCTACTACGTAAGGTGCTTGCAACCTAAAATAAGCCTTTTGAAACTTGTCATTAAAATTAGTTATAGGTTCTCCTTTGAACCTCTTAATCTGAGAAAATTTATGATATAACAAAGCAAGGTTAGTCGATGTGCTAAATCTGGCTAAAATTTGAGTTTCCATGTCCTGCCATGATCTGATAGAATTACGAGGTAGGTTGATATACCATTGGTAAACTTCATCGCTTAAGGTGTAGTGGAACAACCTACATACAAAATCTTCATGTTGAATCCTCACTCTAAAGCATGTATCCTTAAAGATACTAATATGTTCTTCCACATCTTTATGGAAATAATATTTAGGACACAACTTGTCAAGATTTTTTCGGTAAATCATTGAATACAACAAATTGAATCAGTGACTCCAAGTTAAAGAATGCCATCACTATGGGGGGTGGTGGTACAACAACAGTTGGATTCTTTGAACTTGCACTTAAAATTCCATACTTTTGAGGTCTAGACAACGTTCGGCCACTAAGCTCGACTAAAGTCACACGAGGATCACTAGATCAAGATCTAGTGATTCTATGGAAATCTAGTTTAAAACTTAACAAAGCCAAAAATGACAACAATAGGCCCTCCATCTAGTGCCAGTTCTTGTTTACAATGATTTTACTTGCAACAAACAAGGTGAATAAATTCTTCATAGACAAGACCGCAAAGAGCCTATCCTTCTTGAAAGACATGGAACAAAGACAAGCTAAAGGGGATTCTTGCTTTAACAGGAAAATATTGGCTTTAGTTCAATCCCAAGTCTTCGATAACCAGGTCATGATTGCACTAGGGTCTCTCTTAGGTTTTGATGTGATATTGTTGTTAATCTCAAAGGGACTACAGTTATTTCTAGTTTTGTTAAGAATCATAAGCATTTCACACAAAATTTCCACTTCATTCATTTAATAATATCATGAAATCAAAATATTTACAATAATATTTCATGAGCATCACAAATTCTTTGCTATCACTTAAGTAGATTTAGCATTAAGCATTCAAAAATTTCATAGGAAACAAAATATTTTCAATAAAATTCCATTCATTCATTTTAATTTTGAAACATTTTCAAGAATTTAAACATCTACTTTAAAATAAAGCATAAAAATAATGAAAAATAAATTTTTCTCCCGGTTATTCTCCATGCATAACCCAAAGAATCAATTAAAACAAAGTAAACCGCTTTATACTTCACTAGATTTTTTTACAGCTACATATAAAATGGTGCGAGCTTTTAAAGAGAAGGGTATCATTTCTAGACATCGAGTAGGTTCTATATGCACCCTTAAATGCCGCAACATATAGTCTTGTTCAATTGAACTAACAAAACTAGCTACAAAAGATTCATGAGATAGGTAGCTATCTAATTGGCTCTGATATTAATCAATGTCTACATGCATACAAAGTTTTATGCTAGAATGATTCAGAAAATAGGAAAAAAGAACAAAACTTGAAAAAGTTTTATGCTCTTCCACATCCAAAAATTTTGAACTTAAAATAAAAATAAAGTAGGAAACGATAGGAACAAGGCCTCAAAGGTTCAACTTAAAGTCTATCCAAAGAATCAGAAATAACAAATTAAAATGTGGCATTCACCAACTATCATCAGAATATTCTAGACTAAGTCAAAACTTTGACTTCATCAGCAACAACTCTTTCACTTCATACTCTAGCACGAAACACTTAGCATTTATCGAGGCTAGTAGCTTCTTTCCAAAATACCAGAATGAGGAATATCCACCTAGACTGAGATCAACCTACAAATTCAAAATTGCAAACCAAACAAAATCTCCATCACACTTCTAGTGTCTGGTATCCAGTTCTTCATCTCCTTGCTCAAGGCTCAGGCGTTGGGATTCTTTCTTTTCCTTTCTTCAACTGGTACTCTCGAAAAGCGTTTAATACTTGATGCATATGTTATTTTGAAATCTCTTGTACTACCCTCCAAGTGAGCTTGAGTCTAGTATATTCTTCAGATACTTGGAGTATAATACCATTCCTCTGCACTTTACCTGCTTCATATTTAACTATCGTGTTCCTGCACTATATAATTTCATAAATGACCTTCCACATTAACAACTGAACATGATCTATGTTTATTCTTTCAATCCATTCCTTGAAGGCTTTGACTTCTTTTCCCTCCTTTCCTAATGTATGGGGATCACAACCTTGACGTGCTAACATTTCAATAAACTCTCGATCTTGATTGATCAATTTTCTACATTCAATGGTGACTTGTTCAAATCCTTCAATGCATTTAATTAGCATGTCACCTTCCCATATCAATTGTTTCTTCTATTTTTATAGCATGTGAAGTTCTTGTTCTGAAATTACATTTCCCTGTATCAATTATTGGATATTTACTTGCATGAGAATTTCAACACTTTTCCCTTCTTCAATAACTTGCTTCTGGCGAAATCTGCATTCATTTTCAAATATTTTTTATTTCTCTGACCAAAGGTATGCTTCCTTGTTATTCCCTATTGAATTTGTAATGAATTCTTCTCCCCACTTTACCTAGTACTCAATCCATTCTTTAATTATATTCATTTTGTGGCGAACTACTGCAATTGCATCCACCTATTCCTGTGACATCAATACTAGATGTTGGGGCAATTCAGCTTGTGCCTGACTGGATAAAGTTAATAAATTTATAAAATGCTCCAAGGTAGCAACCCATTCTTTCAATTCTCTTTTCTTTTTTTTTATATTTCTATACATTGGCAATAGTATCATTCAAATTAAATTTTATTTCCTCTAACTTTTTCCTCCAAGATGAGTGTCCAAGATTAATACTCATTATCTTGTACTCCTTAGGTGTTATTTCATGTATGTCTTTATCAACTGTTGGAGTAGCTATATGGATGGTTCTATTACCATATGCATTTCTTTGCATGACATGTTTTACTTTTGCTCCATGCCTAGGCTTAGGAGTATCTACTTCCTGTATAAAACTATTAAGATTTAGAGGCAATACTTCTACTTCCATTGGGGAAGCCAAATCCCTGATCAACCAATTAGGTGTGTCGTTACCTTTCTCTACCTTTGTAACATTTCTTTGTTCCTGGTTTCCACTTGATTTAGGAACTTATTCTCTTTTATTTTCCATGTCCTCTGAAATGGGAATTTCCTCAGTAATTTCTGGCATAGATTCTAGATTAGTAGGGTTTGTAACCATCTCCTTTGTTTGAAGACTTATATTTTCCTGTCTATCTAGATGTTCAACATCAGCTCTTTGGAAATTACTTTCTTTATTCTCTACTACATCAAGGCTTTCCTCATTTTCAATTCCATCACCTGAAAACTGTGTAGCTCCTTCTCAGTTTCAATTTCAATCTCAACATGGACTTTCTCTACTTCTTCAAAGACCTGTGACTATTCATTAACATTTGGAACATTCATGAGCGAAGGTTGGGAATCAAAAGTATCTTCAACAATTATTTCATCAATAGGATCTTGCTCTGTAGTCTCCCCTATTTCCATGTGAAGGATATTAGGGTTTCCCACCTCTAAAGCAAGTGTTCCTTGTATAAACTCTTCTTCTTCAACGTTTATAGGATTAGAACCTACATCCCAAATCTCTTCTATCACTGGATGTACCATGGGTTTATCTTTAGTCTTCTTTTATTTCACTTTCTCCCACATAGCACCCCATTTATCCATCTATTCTTTGATTCTGGCCTCATCTTCTTCAGAAATTTCCTCCAAAACCACAAGAGTTCCTCCTAGTGCTTGTTTCATACTAGCCATGTTAACAAAAGAAGGAGAAGTAAATAGTGTTGAAGACCTTTGAGATGCAGACTTGGTTTGTGTGCCAACATTTTCTATTACTCCTACTTCTTCATCAATAACCAGTTTATTTGTTGGTTTTTGTATAGAGGAAGATGCACCTTTGGGTCCTACTTTTGATTTATCTTTACCGTTTCTACATATTTTTGAATGTTATATGGTTTCATAGGAATTTCTTGCCTTGAAATTTCAGGGGTTCTTTCTTCAATTCTTATACCGGGAGCTACCTTACTATTTTTCCTTTTCTTCTTAGTAGGCTCTCCACTCTAAAATTTTGGTTCATTTCTTTGTTTTCTCCTCTTTTCTTCTGAGAATGTGGGCTCAATTCCTCTTTCTCTCAAAGCTTTGCAAAAATCATCAATCCAGTGTTGAGTATATATTAATATTGGTCTAGAGAACCCATCATTTGATGTCATGTCTTCATCATCATAACCTAGGTCTGGGATGGGTTCATCATATACCCTATATTTGTTGTAGACTCTATTCAATACTTGGCCATCATCCTCTTCCAATTGATCTAGAATATCATGAAGCTTGAGAATCTTGATAGATTTTAGAGACAATCTTTCATATTTTTTTCTTCTTACTATGTGATTGTCTTCAAAATTAAGCCAATAATCTTCTAAATGTAGTATATGAGCACAATAACCAACTATATTCTTTGAAGTGGGGAATCCTCAAAATTATATGTTCTTAATTCTTCTTTACACAAGTTAGCCACTTTGATTGCATTACACTTATAATTTCCTATCACAATGGGGAATTTAAAAGAGGCCTTCTTGTGAGCATGGCTATAAAGCCCCTAAGATGGCTTCAACTGTCTCATCAATTATAATAAAACAATTTTGTCTGTTGGGTACCTGGGTAGCATGAACTAATTTCCATAAAATCCCTCCATCCTAATGTAGGAGTAAGTAGGGAATTAAATGTACCAGCCTCCCATTGGTTGAATGACACTTTGTGCTTCTAGGGAAAATCTTTTGGCTTTATCACCTTCCATTGTTCTGACTAGTTTCATGGAAGATAGATCATTGACTTTCCTGTAAGTATTATCTTTATATCCATGGATGGTGATTTTGGGTAAATGTGCATATATCAAACTGTTTCCTACCTTCGTTCCCAAACTACCAATTTGTTTCAACCCTTACTTGCTGGCTCTCATGGTACATGAGTAAATCACATATGAAGATATATTAAAGCACCTAGTTTTGGGAAATGTTGTTATCTATTCATATAATTTGTCACTTATAAAATTTCCCCAATGTAATTGCACGATACTTTCCATCAGACTGGATATTGTTACAAACATCCAAGGTTCAAATTTGCTTGCATCCCTTAAAATATCTACCCTACTTAGTAGAGTTATAATATCTTGCATTTCTTGGTTGAACATAGACCTCTGAATTACTTTGGTCTGTGGTGTAATTGGCTCTTGACACCATTGGGTATTCATAATTTCTTTGTTGCGTTCTTTAGCATTTTGATACATTTTTTCCTTTGCTTTCATATCAACATTATACATTTGTGTGTAAATAGGGAGACCAAATGTGTACATGATTCCTTTCTGTGAGAGGTCTGCATAAATTATCCCTTCTTTCTCAACGACCTTTTTGGTTGGGTTGTAATAATTCATACATTGTATGACTAATTCAAGGGCCTCCATTGCTAGTGGAAACCCTCCTTCTAGAAGTAACCCATTTGTAGCAGCATTTTTGGTACATTGAGAAGTATTTTCTTGTAATACTTGTGAAAAAATTTCAATATCAGAAGACCACCCCATATGAGTGTTTATAACCACTACATTGATTGGTACAACTTGTGAATTGCAATATTTGAATTCATCTTTTGGATTTGTGTCAGAAGTACTCATTTTCTCTAGTGTGTTCTACATTTTTTAGAATGTGTGTCTTGTGTGCGGGTTAGGGTTAAATTTAACCAAAACTTACAGTTCATAAAATTTTCAATTCATTTTTTGATTAAATTCAAAAAAGTCAAAGAATAATCAACATTTCATTTTCTTAAGGGAAATACCATTTTTGAGATCTTTCCAGCTTGAAAATCACTAACAGAGTGTCAGTTATCCAAAACATACCCGGTTCTAGTTGATGATGATGATCTTTCAAAATGCAACTTCAAAACCCTTGGTAACTATGTTCTTGGTTTCTCAAAATTTACCTCTCCTTGTGAGCTAGTATTATTTCATTCTTTCAATGTCCTTCACAAATTTATAGCATGACACAAAGTGGAGTGTTACAAAAGCAATTGCATGCTTGAGGAGGTTGCAAGTACATAGGTAGTTTGCCACCTTCATTAATTACTTGTTATTTTGCATTAATTCCTCGAATAAAGTGCAATCATTACAGATTAGGGTTCAAATCATGAACACCTAGATTTCTACACGGGATCGCTACTAGAGGAGAAAGATAGTGCGATGATCATACACAAAAATTAGATGTCATGTTGGTTCTCTATGAGGTATAAGTCATTAAAGATACGTGATCAATTTGTGATCACCGGGATTGAGACTTTTCGGTATTGACTTTAAGAAGAAACACTAGGATCCGAGAATTTACCTCTAAGCTTTGGAAAGAGAAAACTGGAATAAAAGAAAAGACCAGGAACCAGGATCAAGAGAGATTAATAAATTTCAAAATAAACTCTCTGACTTTTTACTTCCGAATAAGGAAAAGAAAAGTAAATTAATAAAAAGGTACCAGACTCTGATGAAAAAGGATATTACCAAGATTAATGACTTCTGTCAATAAAATATTGGGTGGAGCTAGGACCAAATGAAGATACAATTCACCTCTATGCAAATGCAGGACTTCAGGATTCTGGTTTCCAGTAACATGTTAAACTTTTATGAAAAGACTGAAACACTGAATCTGGGGAGAAAAAAAAACAAAAACAAAAAAGACCATGTGAAATTGAAAATAAGATCAACAACCAACCAAGCTACAGAATGACACCAAAGAAAACAAAAGTGAAAGGGAACAAAGGAAAAAAGAAAAAAAGGGGGTGTCCACTTTTTTCCAAGGGAAAAATGGGGCATGTTGTGAGACCACACAACAATGAGTACAAATATAAGGGTGAATTCCTCTCATGTCTTTATATTCCCAAGCAAATGCTTCAGAATGATTTTCCAAATTCTGATTCAATTCTTTTTCTTGGGAAGAAGACAAGGATGGATTAATGAAAAGAGGCTTATCCCTTGCTACTGTTATTTCTTTGGTCTTATTCTTAGAATCAGATGGATCTCCAACAAGTTTGTTTAACAGAAAAGTGTGTGAATTTTTCTGATATACTTGATAGTTCTCTTTTTCTTGATAGATCTCTTTAGAATTAAGATCTTGTTCCTCATATTCTTCAATATTTTCTACCAAGGTAACCATAGCTAATTATACAACACCATCTCCTTCCGAATCCATATCCTCATCAACCCAAAGTTGAGTATTCGGTTGAAATGATGGTTGGGTAGGAGGAAAAATTGACAATTCCTTCTATTTTTGACCATTAGAAATTATCATACTCCCTGATCTGCAATCTATCAATGTTGTTGCAGTATCTAACCATGGTCTACCTAACATAATTGGATAACTAGAATTCTTCTTTCTAGCCTTAAGAACTAAAAAGTCAACTGAATAATCCCATGTATCAATAGTAGCCATAATATCTTCAGTAACACCTTCAGGTTTAGTAGTAGATTGATCTACCAACTGCAAAACAATTGTTGTCGGTTGAGTAGTTGTCATACCCAATAATTCAATAGTGTCTGATGTGATAACATTGACAGTTTCTCCTAAATCAATTAATATGTTGATTATCTCAATTCCTCCAATACTTAAAGTTATCATAGGACTACCAAGATCATTATATTTCTGAGGTAGTAATCTTCTTGATAAAACATTAGTAGGTTTAGTGCCTATCTGAATTGTAGGACGTAATTTCTTCTTTCTACCTGGCATTTTCATACAAAGAGATTTAACCAACTGATTTATTTCTGGTATGTATTTAATGGTTTGCAATAATGGTATCTCAATATTGATCTTTTTTAGTTCACGAAGAAGTTGAGAATCTACCACATTCATATAGTTTGCTTGAGATTTGTCAGGAGCTACTTGTTCTATTTTTAAATGTTCAAGATAAGGTGCTTGCATAACCTTTTGTTCATCATTAGAGTTCTAATCTTCCTTTGAATACTCTTTTTCTTTCTCACTTTCCTAATCTCTAACATTTGGTATGAATGGAACATTTCAGTTTCTCAACTGAATATCATTGGCATCTATCACATTCAAAGTAGGAGGATTGGCATCATTACGATTGTTTTTCAGATTTGAAACAGGTTGTGATGGTAACTGAGGCTACTTTAGTTGTTCATTAGGAGGATTAGGACCAGTGACTAATGGAGGTGATTGTCCACAATGATGCCTTGGTCCCTGATTTTTCCATGGTTGAAATTGCATTTGATTTTACTTCCATTGAGGTTGGTTTGGCTACCACTGTGATTGATTTGGTTGCCATTGTGGTTGATTAATTCAATGAGGATTCATCCATTCAGGTTGCCATTGTGGGTGATTGATGAGTCCATTGGTTTTCATTTGGCCAAGGATTTTGATTCCAATTAGTTCTAGGACCATATTGCCCTTGATTAGCATTATATCCTATATTCAGGGATCTTTGTCCAACATTGTTAAGTTCTTCCTCTACTTTAGGTTGTTTCTTCGAATGATTCTTAATTCCAAGTAAGAGGTTACAAGAACATGTTGCATGATGTTTTTCACAGATTTCACATAGATCAATTTGATTTAATGGACTCTCTCAAAAGATGTTTACCTCTACATTTTAAATAATAAATGGATAAGGACTCAGTAGTCTTTTTATCTCCTTGCATGTTAAGATGAAGTAAATCAGTTTTCAAATTTGCAATTTCTTCCATTACTTGAGAAACACTAGGAGTAAGTACTTTGTTTCTTTGGGAGTTTCTAGTTCCTACCCTTGTCCTAGAGTAGTTTCTACATATCTCAATAATTTCTTCCAAGGAAAGTTTATTCATGTTTGCTTTCCCCATAAGATTCATCATCAATTCCTTTCAGAAAATTTTTCTTACTAATCTCATTATCTAAACCATTACCACACCTATTATGCACAAACTGAAATCTATCAGCATAATATTCCAGACTTTCATCTTCCAATTGTCTCATTTGAAACAATTCCTCTTTCCTATCTCTTACTCGACAATAATCTTGATATTTATCCAAAAATTTAGTTTCCATTTCTTGCCAAGTAGAGATTGTTCCTACACCTAAACCCATGAACCAGCGTAAAGCTAACACTTTCAATGTAGAAGGAAATAGTTTTAACTTTTGGTTATTAGCTGTATAGTCATAGGTCTGACATAAAACCTTAAACTCAAAGAGAAACTAATCAGGATCCTCAAAATTTTTTCCTCTAAAGGTAGGTAATACAAAATGTGAAATGTTTTTCATAGGAGGCTCATCATTCTATACATTCAAATTAATAGGATAAGAAAAGGTCCTATTATTTGGTGGAGGATCATTTCCCAATTGATCACCCATTTCTTCTTGATGTTGTTCCTGATTCACTTATTGATTTTCAATTTGATATTGCTAAACTTCTTGTTCTTGATCAAAATTAATATTCCGTGGAAGAAATCTTCCTAGAGGGTCTCTTGCTCATCTCATCCACAATGTAAACTGTCTTCCTTATCAACACTAAGGCTTTAAACTTAAATATCCAGATCTTTTAATTCCCTGACAATGACGCCAAAAATGATGTGCAAGGTCATTGATGTCACTTCTTGCATCATTTAATATTTTAATTATCAAACCAAGTGTATCTTAGAGTTGTATGCAATAAGGGTGTTTCCATGAATTGGGGGTTTTGCATTGTAAACAATGACTTTTGGTTATGATTTAGCTCTGTCAAGAGCTTTCAGGAGCTCTTGAAAACCGATTTTAACAAGTTTCTAACTAATTCTAAAGACTTAATCCTAATTTATCACCTAACTAACAATTGTTCAGAATCCAATAACTTAGTTTAGACTTCACTTGACTTAATTGCAATTGATTCATGGAAGAATTAAGCTAGAAACCAAATTTACTTTTAATATAAAATTCAGAATTGAAATGTACTTGGAAAGGAAATCTATTTATGTTTGAAGAAGAAAATTTAATTACATTTGCAGAAAATAAATATTAATCTAGAAAGCAACAATACTAAATTCCATGAACAAATTCCAAAAAAGTTTCAATTTCATCTTTCCATAAGTCATCATTGTCTCTTCCATTAAAACTACATGCATTTGAAAAATAACCAATGAGTTTAATTCCTATGAACAATAATTAAATCCACAGTAAATGAATGAGTTTCAATCTACAATAAGCATAATAAACTATCCTAAGAACATAATGAACTTAATCTAAGAATTAATCACATTCACTAACAATGATCAAGTAAAGATTAAAATTACTAACTTTCCAATTGACATGAATTTAATAGAAATCAACTAAATTAAATAACATAACACAAGGTCACCTCCTTTGATTGAGTAGGCCCTGCTCTTCCTTTGGTGGAACCTTAAACACTGCTCGATTCAAATGAACTCCTTATTTGCATTCCAATTGGCCAAAATAGGTGAGTAGTACAAAAGTGTAGATCATAAACGTTACAATGCTAAAGCGAAAGATTAACTAACCCCCAAACTAAAACTAAGGATGGATATTTATAAGAATATCTAATTATTTGAATACAAAAATTGGTGCAGCCCGCCAAGATGCAAGTGGCAGGAACTAAACTTAAACAAAACTGAAAGTGCCATAAAGAAATACACCACATGATAATAGCTGAACATGAAGTTCTCAAACTAACTGAAGAAGTCAATTTAGAAGCATTCATCAGGAGCCAACTGGAGCATTCAAGAGAAAGAAAGATTTCAAGTTTGTTAAATAGGGAGTATAACTTGTCCACCTCATGAAGTCAACATTTAATCAGCCAAACATAATCCTCAAAGATAGTGCTATTATGACAGAAAAATATCTCAATATGCATAATCACTTCATCATTAAAAAGAAAGACATTTAATCAAAATATCATTTCTTATATATACTCCAATTAGTTAAATATAAGGAAAAATCTAGCAAACATTCAAGCATATAGTCTACCGCTAGCATAGTTAATTAATATATAATAAAGTCTTTGAAAACATAAAAAGGATTAATTAAAGTGTCATTTCATGCACTCATTACTAATTTCTCTTGATTACTCTTAGGATTCTCAATAATAATCTCAATTTATTTTCAAAACATGCTAGGATTAAAATGGTGAAAATAACTAGTATTTATATGCAATTCTTATAATTTACCAAAAATCAAATACCAATAGTCGACAAATGACTTTGGAATTTAAAATAATAAAATACCAACACTGACATATCCAAAATGGGCAAGTCAAGGGAATGAGGTTCCCTAGATTAGACCCATCCTTTTTGGGTCCTTAAGTATTGGGGGAAAATATGAAATGATAATTTCCATTCTCATTGTTTGATTTTTTGAAGATGTTTATAAAACAGGTAGTTAAATGTATAATTAGGCCCAAGCACATAGGATGAGCTAAACCTAGTGTGAAATTGTGAAGGGTGATATTTTTGACGCTACACTACTTAAGGCATCTAAAACTCTATTTGACTTCCCACTTTTGTGTTTCAAAAAAAATGTATAACTTTGCAAAAACTCAACCCATTTTAAGTGCTTTTGGTTCAACTTCCCCTAACTACTAAGGTACTTTAAGGCCTGATGATCAACATATAAAAAAAATTATTTTGGAAAAAAATAGTACCTCCATTTCTTCATAGCTTTAACTATGACATAAAAATCCTTATCATAGACATAATATTTTCTCTTGGCATCATTCACTTTCTCACTAAAATAGGCAACATGATTACCTTCTTGACTCAAAACAACTCCTATGACACTACCACTAGCAACACAATCTACTTGAAACACCTTTTTGAAATATGGAAGCACCAAAATAGGTTGCTCTATGAATTTATTCTTTAACAAATAAAAATCTTAGCTTCTCCTACAACCCATTTAAGACCCTTTTATCCCCTCTCATTTTCTTTGTTATGGGTGCACAAATAAAATAAATTTTCTTAATAAATTTTCTATAAAAACTTGCGTGACCATAAAATGATCTTACCTCTATAACACTCCTTGGTGTAGGCCACTCAATGACAACCTTTAATTTCTCTGGGTCCATCTTAAGACCCTCAGTTGAGACTAAAAATCCTAGATATCAACTCCTTTACAAAACTATATTTCTTCAAGTTAACTAACAATTTAACTTCTCTCAACTTCTCAAAAACTATATGTATATGCAAAAAGTGTTCCTCCATTGTCTTACTAAAAATTAAAATTTCATCTAAATAAAAAATGATAAATTTATCCAAAAATTCTTTTAATACCTCATTCATGACCTGCATGAATTTTCTTAGTGCATTGTTTAGCTCAAATGGCATGAATAACTACTCATACATTCCCTCCTTGGTTTTAAAGGTTGTATTCCATTCATCTATTTCTTTGATTCAGATTTGATGATATCCACTCTTCAAGTCAATCTTTATGAAGTACTCAAATCCACTTAATAAATCCATAATGTCATCCATTCTTAGCAAGTAAAATATGTACTTGATTGTAATATTGTTAATGGATTGAGAGTTTATAAATGTTCTCCGCTCACCATCCTTATTTGGTGCTAGCACTATAGGTACTGAACATGAAATTAGGCTCTTGGATCAATCCTTTTCTCAAAAACTCATGGAACTATCTGTTCAATTCCTCATTCTCTATAGGAGTCATTCTTGGGCTTTCGTATTTGGAAAGCTAGCTCTTGGTATCAAATCTAGTTGGTGACTAATCTTCCTCATTGGTGGAAAACCTTTAGGCACATGATTATCTAACACAATATCCTAGAATTATGCTAGTAGATATGAAAATTCTAGTGGTACATCTTCTTCTTTGTTGAATCTAGGAATCAACACAAAACACACATGCTCATGCTTCATAAAATCTAAAAATTCACTACCATCTACCAAAAAAAGTATTTCATTAATACATACCTTTTCTCCTACCTCCTTTAGGGGTTTCAATTTATGATAAACTCCATCCTTTGTCAAGAAATATGTGTTAGCATGGTCATCATGGATAGTGCACTTATTAAACTATCATGGCCTCCCTAACAATAAATGGAATGCATCCATAGACATGATGTCACATAGAAGCTCATAAAGGTAATTCCTAATATTGAGCTTCACTAAAAATTGTTCATTAACCAAAGCTTTATGGTATTTATATAACCATGCAATATGATATAGATGTGGGTGCCTCTTCATTTCTAACTACAACTTGTAACCATCTATTTTGAAATGAGATTATTAGTGCTATCACTATCAATGATAACATCACAAAATTTACCTCCAAATTTGTACCTTGTGTGAAACAAACTCTTCCTTTGAAATGGTTCATTTTCTTTATTTGATAGTGATCTCCTAATGACCAAAGTCTCTTCTCTTTCTACATCTTTAGAATGCTCAAATTCATCTTCCTCATCTACATGTGCAACTCTTGCATTACGTTCAGGTCTCCCATTTGTACTTCCTTGATGTTGTGGACACTTGTAGGCTCAATGTACTTCTCCACATTGTAAATAGGTTCCTCTAAAGCCTCATCTCCTAGGGCCTTATCTAGGTCTTCCTCTTCTCTTTGTTCATCATTATTTTGGTAATGAGAGAAATTATAATTATCTCCTCTTTGGTTATGATTGGGAATAGCTTCTTCATTATTCTTTTGATCTTCATTTTATCCTCCATAGGCTCTTCTTCTAGTCCTTCCACCACAAACTCTTCCTCTTTGCTAGATTTTGAATCTTATATTTAACTTCTCTTCTACCTTTAGGGAAATTTGATAATCATCTTCTATTGTGGTCATTTTGATCAAACTCAACACTTCTTCAATACTTGGTTTCAACCCATTTCTAAAAAAATCTACCTTCTCTTTATTGGCCTCTGAATGACCTATTTTGATTATGACCTTGTAGAACTATTTTGTGTACTCCTTGATAGATTTATCGACTTGCTTCAAATCTTGCATCTTTTTTCAATAGATCTAACTCATAATCGACATGAATAAACTATCTATTTAACTTCTCCGCCATTCAGTTCCATCTTGTGATTTTCTATTTACCTCGTCTATTTCTTTCTAGTTATATTTATTTCCACAAAATGTTGGCATGGCCTTTCAAATTGGTCTTTGTAAATATGACCCTCTCAGGATCTTCTATCTCTTCATACTCAAAGTGCTCTTCCATGTCATTGATCCAATCAATAAATTCTTCTAGATTGAGATTTCCAGAGTATGAAGAAACTTCAATCCTTGCACTTTTTCCAATCTTGGAGAGGCAATTCAATTATATGACTTGTTCAGGGTCTTTTGGTTCATCTTGTTCTTCTTCTTATTGTGCTTCTTCTTCAACTTCTTCTTCACTTTCAACTCTTTTTCTAAGATAAATTCCTCTACAAAAATCCTCTTGAAGTGATTGAACTTGTCTTTGTAGGGATATAAAACCCTCTTCTAGTACTACAATATTTCTTCCACCACCATGATTTTTTCATGGATGCATTCTCAACACTTCTCTTAGAAACCCATAACCACAAGTTTTGGTGTAAAATTCCTTATGTTCAATGATCTATTTACACACTCAAGAACTCCCACTTTGATACCACTTGGTGAAGGGAGTCTCTCCCTCAAACACAATATTACACATACAAAAAAATTCAAGAATAATAACCCACAACATTAATTATATATTGATGAAATCACTTACATACTTGAAATCAAATGCAATACAATTATCTATTCACAAGATCACCCTTAAAAAAATATGAACTATACATACATGCAAAAAATTAAACATGAAAGTTTGCAAATAGAAATAATGGCCACTGAAACCTCAACCTCCACTCTATGCTAAAAAGTAGGAAATATTTCTATCCTTTCATCTAAAATTAATCTCTTTCCATTTATGACCACTTTATATGATTTTTTCACTTGACAATAAATGATCACTTCTATTTTTGGTGCCAAATAGATCCAAATGTCACTTTTTCTAAGCATAAAGAAATTCCTAAATTTTAGTCCAACTTTTGGGAGCCATAACTTTTGAAGCAAGCATCAAATTGACAAATCTTTTACATCGTTAGAGAGCTCTCAAAAAATTGAAGGTTCACCAAAGGTCCCTTTAGGATAATTTGGTTTATAGCCTTTTTTGGACCCATTCAGAACCTCTAGGTTCCTCAAAATTAACTTTGGAAATTTTTTAATGGATTTTGAAGACAAAAACATTAATATATCATAAACGACAAATGGTTTTGAATTGATTTCTTCACCATTGGCTTCATTTCATTGTTCTAGAGATCTATGTAAGATTTCATTTCTATACATGCACAAATACCAACTTAATAAAAATAGTATCCTTACCATTTTTAGCCCTTCCAACTTACTATAAATAGTAACCTTTCCATTTTTAGCCCTTATTGAAAATTTATTCACCAAACCTAACAGAAATCAAAATAAACAAATTTTTGGGATGCAAGATTTCTCTTACACCTTGGATGCTCTTGCATCAAAATCAAATATCAATTGAGAAATGTCTACTTGCCTAGGTATTGCAGATCCTAAAAGTGAAAAATGATAAGTTTATCCTTGTTCATTGGCCAACCCCTAGTGATACTTATTATGTATTATAAGTAGCTATCATATAGAGGATTTCAGTGAACTAGTTGGAATAAACCACTTTGTTTGTATTTTCAAAATTTGTAACAAACCTTCTCACATAGTTAATTTTTCCAAAGAAATATTTGACTCCCTTTACTATTTTAGGTTATGAAATCTTGTTAATAGCTAAAACTCTTTTTGGATCAATTTTGATTCCATATTTAGAAATAATGTGACCTAGAAATTTACCCTCAGTCACTCCAAACATACATTTTTTTGGGTTTAAAGATATGCCATATTCTATTATTCTAACACAAATATTTTCAAGGTGCATGAAATGGTCTTCAAATTTATTTGAAAAAGAAGTAAGTTCATCCTAATAGACCACCATAATAATATCAATTAAATAAAAAACTACATCTGTAGCTCTTTGAAATATGATACCTATATTTGTTAGACCAAAAGGTATTCTTATATATACATAAGTTCTCCATGGTGTGGTAAAAGCAATCTTGTACTGCTATGATTCCTTCACCTTTACCTAATTGTATCTTGAAAAACCATCCATCATGGATATTAACTCACAATCAATTACTTTTTGCAACATTTCCTCCATATTGGGCAATAAATAGTTGTCTTTCAAATAAGGCACATTAAAATTTATGATGTCAACACATAAATTAATGTCTCCATTATTTTTTTCGATCAACACCACATTGGAAACCCAAGTGGAGTGTTTGATGGGCTTGATTATGCCTCCATCTCTAAGCTTCATCAATTCCTATTGCATCTTGGGTGCCAAGATTGGGTTGATAGGCCTCTTTTTTTCTTCAAGGGCTTAGCATCTCACTTGAGAGGAATCTTATGCTAGATTAAGTCTTCTCTATATGCCTTTAGGTCATCATAGAACCATACAAACCTATGCATATATTTTTTGAGTAGAGAAATAAGCATAGTTATAATTTTAGGATCTAATTTCTTTCCAACATAAATCCTTTTGGGGGAATTTTATACCCAAATTGATCTCTTCAAGATCATTTTCATTAATATGGTTTAGCTTTACCACAACTTGTCTACATTGTCAAAAAATATCTCTAGAGCAACTAGTCCTTTTGGGATTTTATTTGTCTTTAATTCAATTAATTCATTCCCAAAAATAGTTTCCTTTCCATCCACAACTTCAAAAAACCTTTGGAAATCAATATCCTAGTTGTGGTATTCATGTAAACAATACAAAAACTTTAACAAATCCCAACCATCATTAAAATATTTTCTAGTTGCAACATTATGAGCAATATATGGTCTAGTTTTCACTTCCACCTTAGATATTCCAACAAAATTTATATCATTAGGTCTAATAGATATATTGGTAAGGAGATATGCTATTGCATTCTTTTACCTTTCAATCCAATCTATAGAGAAAGAATCAAACATTTCTATAGTATCCCATACAACAACCTTATACTATTTAGGCCTCTTATTTTTAAAAACATATTTTTCTCTAACTTGATACACTACCAACTCAAAATACTCCATCATTATAAGGTATTTTATACCATGTTTGAAAACCATATTAATTCCTAGAAGCAATGCTTCACGCTAAACTACATTATTTATACATTTAAATTTTAAGGAGAATGAGTATTTGAAGGACTTAAAATTTGGTGATATAAGAATCATCCTAACACTTGATCTTTCCTTTTAAAATGATCCATCAAAGTACATTGACCATAGTTCATCCCTATGAACAATTTATTGAACTTCTTGGGTTAATGGTACATTTGAGAATTTTCAACTCTAAAGTTATCAATATTAGTGCCAACGAAACATATCTCCACATCAGGCTCTAGATCTTCAACCAAAGTAAGAGGTATTTTATCTCTATTTGGTCTTATATTCTTTCCATTTATAGAGATCATGGCATATGATAAGTATAGCTGCATGATATCAACTACTATATAGACTATTTTCTTGAAAAAAGTATCCCATACTGAGGTGGGATATCTACTACTGTTACATTCATTTTAATTTTTTTCTCTAAAAAGGTTACCAACTTGAATTCTGCATATTTCATGATTCCAATCATTGGAACCTCTCTTGAATCCATATAAAATAATTTTCCAAATGCTTTTTTGACCTAAAATCCAAGCTCTTTCATGATATCTAATGCCATGAAATTGGTAAAATCCCCCAAAACAATCATATAATTCTTTATTAACTTATCATTTATTTGTAGTATAACATAGAATTGATTTAATAGAATAGGGAATTTTGTCAATATTGTACCTAAATATACCCTAGGTAGTTCAACATTTGAATCATCTATTTCTACCTTGTTAACTTGTTTCTTACCCTTCTCAAACTGGGTAATAGCCTTCTTTTCTTCTATAGAGGATATGGAAGCATTGTTAATTAGATCCAATGCCTTATATTTGTGCTCTTCTATCCTCATCATATCCAATAATGGGATAAATATCTTGATTGCAACAAAACTTGGGTCATGTCAATAGAAAAATAATTAGGCATATTGCAGAATTGAGAACTAGGTGGGAGAAAACTTCTTATCTTTCCTTCTATGTTTCCCATACTAGCTTTCTAAGTTATCTTGACATTAGATTTATCTAATTCTATTTTCATATTTTGATACTTTTATTTTAGAAGAGGTGACAATTTTATTTATAGGTGATTCAAGGAATCTTCCTTTGTTCTCTGTGTCCTTTTAACACATCCATGTTTCATACAATTCTAATATTTCACTTAATTTATGTTTTATTTTATAAAAATTCTGTCAGCCTTTCCTTGATCAACCTCAGTCCCTTTTATTCTTAAATGATAATTAATTTTAACCTAAGCAATGGAAGCAACTATTAGGGCTCTAATATCCTCATCTAAAGGTTTGGTTAATCTTATATCAAAACTAGAGGATTCAACATTATGTCTATTAATACAATATTCCTCTTCATTGTTAGATAAAATCTACTAATGAAAATCACACTTATGATATCTTTTATCATTAAAATCTACTTCAATACCATATTCATCAGAAGAAGAGTATTATTTATTTGTAGAGCATAACTTGCTTGAAATCATATTGATTTCATTGTTTTCATCATAATGTGTATTATTGCAATTATCACATGGACCAATAAAATCCTCAAAGGATTGAGTAGCCATGCATTGCCTGGTGAGTGAGGTAATTAACAAGCCATACACCAAGGGTTGTCTTCTACAATAGTTGTATTAGATCTCTTCAAAGGATCAAGGGTATCTCTACTGGATGAACCCTTTTGGTTATCTTCGATTGGTTTGCCATTATGCTAAGCTGTATTGTAGGGTTGATAAAAATATTAGGTATTATATCTTGCTTTTGGTAGTTAGGTTTGTCATGGGACAAAATTTTCTCATTTATTATAATCTTTTAGCTCAAATATTTTAGGAATTGATAACCTTATCTAACTTGTCTTTAGGTGGAGATACTTTATTTTGAAACCCCTTAGGATTTTTCAAGATTCTAACATCATCTCTTTTGTGCACTTTAATAGTTTCTTTCCAGTTACTCTCAATATGGTTGAGAATTTTGAATGCATCTCTTATTGTTTAAGGTCCCTTATCCCTTAATTCATAACCCATTTTGGCATCATATGTGGGTAAAAGCACAAAGCTGTGTCACACTTTCGGCCTAAAAAAATAGTTCCGAGCAAAATATTTTCGGCTGGAAAGGTTTCAATCAAATAGGTTTCGACCGAAACAACGTGGCCTATTATGTGGCACACAGGTTTTGGCCGAATAAGTTTCAGTTGAATCCCAAAAAATCAAAATTTTCCTTTTCCCACTTTCAAATTGGCTTTGAAATTGCATTTTTTAATGTGAGGTTTCTATAGAAAGGGTTTCGGTAGAAACTATTTCTATAGAAAGGGTTTCGGCTGAAACCCTTTCTATAGAAACAGTTTCTACCGAAATTGTCTATGTGGCATCCTAGTTGGTAGCCAACTCAGCTTTTTTCAGAATTTTCTGAAACTTTCAACTTTAGCTAAGAATTTCTTTAGTTAAATCTGCCCCTTTTGTAGAGCTCAGATGTAGAATTATGGATTAAATATCAAATAGGTTTTTAAAATGAAAAAAGAGGTTGATTATTCAAAAAAAGATAGTAAAACTTATTAAAAAAATTTAAGGTTAGTATTTAAAATCCCCATATATAGACATCTCGTAAAAACCCTTTTGAGATATGCAAAACATAAAGACCACTTTTATGTGCTCGAAGTTCAGAATTTTTTTTGTTGTTGGTCGATTATTTTATAAAGTGTGACACAGGTTTGTGCTTTTACCTATGTATTCTCATACAAAAATAAACATAGATTCATTAGGTGTCATGTATGGGGGGATCATATTCATAACCCTAATAAATCATGCATTAAATTTAGAAACATATGCATTAATCCCCTGACTAATATTGGTAAAATCATTAATAATGAATCTAGGGTTAGTTTTATCCCCATTATAGTCTCTAAAAACCCTTTTGAGATATCAAAATCATCAACCAAATTCAAGAATATTTTAAGTTGATCTTCACCTGACAAAGCATTATTTATTGAGAATTTTATTAGAGAGGACCTTGCCTCATTAGATATTGTGAGCACAAAACCTACATATACTAAAAAAAGATCAACAAAACAATGTCAAACATGTTAGTAATACAAATCTAATGCTCCCTACGAGATTCTTCAACTAATTTAAGAGAAAACATGAAATTAACAAGAAATTAACACAATGAAGCATGTAATCTAACTTAAACTAGCAAAACCTTCATCCCATAGGGGGAGTGGTGCTACTTTGATGTGGAAATAAGCCCTTCCTAGTCCCTTGACAAGCTTGATGAAGTTTAAGATGATCCAAATATGAAATTGACTATAATCTAGCTATGAAACTTGAAAATGATGGAAAACTGAGAACTCAAATGGCTATAGTGATAATGCATGAAGTTGTGGATCCATATTGTGAAAAGGATGCCTCTATTTATAGAAGCCAAGGCTTGAAGAATGAGAGGATTTGATGAATGTGGGATAAATTGAGATCCAATGAGAATGTGTCAAGTGGCACAATTCTATTAGAGGAAGTTGGAGCACATTTTGGGAAATGTGTGAGCAGAGGATGGAAGAGAAGTAAATGTTGTTGGTTGCGAATTTGAAATTTTTGTAAGAAGAATTCAATGAGATTTGGGAGGATGTAAGAGTAGTAAATGAAAATGTGAAAGGTTTTTGAAAACCTTTGGAGGGAAATTGAATAAGAGGTAGTTGAGAGGAATATTCCTCAGAATATTCCTTTGTGAGGATAATTGAGGAATTAGATAAATGATTAAAATTATTTTCATGTGCAACTTGGTTAGTTGACCATGAGTTGATTTAACTCTTGAGGAGTTAAAAGCTGGAGGAATTGATAATGATGATTAGAAAGTTGATTTAGGATTAATTAATACAAAATTAATTAATTGGAGAGGATTAGGAGATGTGACATTTGATTTGATTTATTTAATCAAATGGGAGGATTAAGAGAGGATTTAATCAAATGATTTGATTTAATTAAATATAATGAATAATTAGTTAAAAGAATGATGAATTAATCCAATAAATTTAATTATTTGATTAATAGTTGAATTTGCTGATTTTAATTAAATAATGTTGATTATTAAATTAATTGATCAATTTGAAGTGATTTGGGAAGAAACGGTGTTAGTTGATCAGAATCAGATGCATAGTATCCATCATGATATTTTTAGTGTCTACATTTTGCCCCCCTTTGAAGCAAAGCACTTGTTGCGTCAGTTTAAAGAGTAACACTGCCATGATCAAAATTCAAAATTTTCCTAATTTTTTCAGATGCCCCACTATTTTCCTAGCAGAAGAATTATGCTGCTATACTGCCCCCTCGAGATATTGGGTAAAAATTGCAAAATTAGGCCGAGCTTGGGAAAAAGATTCAACAACGATTCAGGAGTGAACAAAAATAGTCCATGGGATGTGAAATTAGGCTTACCGCGATGAAAATGGGCTTTGTTTGGGAAAAAATAGATTAAATGGGTTCAAAAACCCTAAAAAATACCCAAAAATCCCAAAAAAAATTGCATATAAGGGGTTAAGAGGGTCATTTTCAAATCATTTGCTCACGTGCCTTCTAGAAATTCTGCCACTTTTGCTCCAAGGTGTCAACGAAATGGCTGCTCGCGTGCTTCCCAGGCATTAGATGGATCGAGTTTGAGAGTTCCAATGGCCTCGGGATGCAAGACCCCTGGTACGCTTTTTGAAACTTTTCTCATTTTTTTCATTTTTCAAGCATTTATTAGGGTACATTTAGGTCAGCTAAAAGCATCTCTCTAGGGTGTCACAATTGTTACGGGCGACTCTAGGGTTTCAGAGTCATGCAAAAATTTCAAATCAATTTTGTGATATAGCATCACGCGACCCTAAGAGGTTCTGGCATTGCGCAGGAATGCCAAATTGCCTTTGCAAGATAACACCGCATTTGATTTTAGCGTTGCATTTGAAAAATTGCAGAGCATTGCTTTTGAAAATGTTGCGCCACTTTTGAAATTCAGGCTTACTTTTGCTTTTGAATTATTTTTTAATTTTTTCGAGAAGCGTCCTTTGTGATTTTTTTGACATCATGCACATTTTGGTTGCAGGAGGTCCTACCGATGCTCCATTCGAAGGAGCACAGGAGCCAGTTCTTATGCAAAGTGAGATATTCGTCAGATCGGGCCCTATTTTTCCTTGGAGCGATTGGGTTCGGACACATTGCACAGATGCCATAGGTGCATATGCACTTTGCGATGATGACAACCCTATTCGAGAGATGGAAAAGTGAGACTTGTTCATTCCACCTATCGACAAGCGAGGCCATTGTCACCTTAGAGGATGTGTGGAGGATCCTTCATATCCCAATTCATGGTGAGCACATCATCTATGACATCGAGGTTGATAGTGATGCCATTTTTTCTTTGTTTTGAATTGACTCATACGAGGTGGATAGCAACCAAATTGACCTCCATCATTATGAGGGGATTTCCCCTAATCTGACATTGTTCATTGGTGCATTGATATCAGGAGTCCTTGTTCTCGATCGATGAGCTCAAGGATGCAGCATTGGCTGGGGGATCATTTGGTCCTAGATGATGGAGGATATGACTATCTATGCCTGGGGGCCAGTTTTCCTAGCCTCTTTGTATCATGATATGTACTAGGTCATCTATAGTGGGGCCTACAATATTTGAGTGGGTGTCACCCTTCTTCATTTGTGAGCCTATGAGCACATTGTCATTCTAAGGCCGTAGATTATAGATGTTCACACCAACTATAATGATCTTGTGGTGTACAGATACAGGGGGATGACTACCCTCCACTTTACATGTATCACAGGCATCTCGCACTGGAGGCGAGTCTTGGATGAGATTTCAATTTTCACATGGAGACCTTGGCTCCATTTTCTAAGATGGTACGATGATGACGATCATCTTTTCTATTATTGGGAGTCTCAATACATGTAGGGATAGGAGCATTACATGGTTGAGCAATACCTCCCCGATAGGGTTTCTTGCTAGTTTGGGGAGGTGTAGGGTGCACCTGACGACACACAAAGAGCCATCTTCACCTGTAGATCCAAAGAGGTAGCATGGGGACAAAGGATCCCACTCCAGCAAGCGATTGATGATTTTAGGCAACTAGTTATGGTGCCATGGGTGTACTTTGATGGTCTTGCGGATGTAGGGATGACCCAACCCTATGATGCATATTGGTAGGCCCATGCCCCTATTCGATTGACTTTACCAATAGTGTAAGCTGCAAGGAGAGGATAGGTTAGGGGATCAAGGATTGGATAGGTCATGTAGCATCTAGGATAGGATGGGTAGGACAAGGGTGTAGGACATGATGGGCACGATAGAAAAGTTCCACCATTAGTGCCACCTATTGGACAGAGGCCACCATGCAACCACCACAAGCAACACCAGGTCTTGATCCTAGGGATGGTTAGTTAGCAATGCTACAGGCACAAATCTAGGTTCTTACAAGGCAACTTCAGCAAGTGGAGGCCCAAATATAGACATTGGTCCAAGAGAGGGACCAGGCTCAACAGGAGGTGGCGCAAGAGCACTAGATGAGATAGGATTCTAATATGGCCCTTGCACTTGAGATAGGATGACGAAAATAGTTAGTGGTTGTGGCCCAATAGATTCAAGGGTAGGCTACAGTTCCGACTGAGATGTATGGCTATGTGATACAAGAGGCCTCATATTACAAGGTCGTGTACTATAGAGCTATGGCATAGGAGTAGAGGGAGCCAAATTTCTCCCATATCAGTTAGATAGATCCTACTAGTTACCTCGTGTAGGCACATCAGGGAGACCATCAGGGTCTCACCATCAGAGCTAAGGTGGTCACCATGGAGGAAAACATAGCCAAGGCAACTCAGGATATTGATAGTACACAGGGACATTTTTTTGTACAACCTAATTATGATGTGTAAACATTCATTGGTTGAGTTTTGTGACTAGCCTCTTGTATATCTAATACTATATATTTGATTCTGATGTATCATGACATTCAAATTTTTTGATATATACATGTGATGACTTGTGATGCATTTATGTGATGTGATGTTTATTTTATTTTATGTGATGTGTGTATATATATAGATGGATGGATGCATGTAATGTTTATTTTATGATGTTATATGCTTTATGATGTTATGTAATGTTATGATGGATCTATTCGGACACATTATTATGATGGATGCATAATGCATTTATGGATGATGTATTTAATGCAATGACATGTTCTATTTATTTTTTAGTATCTTTTCTATGTACAGTATGATGATGCAAAATGTGCGATGTTTTTAATGATGCTTATGTGGTGGATGATAATGCAAATGTCATGTAATTCTTATCTTCTTTTTCAGTACCTTTTACATATGCGATGTATGTATGGATGATGCAACATGTGATGATGCCTATATGATTATGTAAATGTATGGTTTATATTATGGGATGTTTAGAATAACCAATCTATATTATGATTGATAAAAATGCAATGTGTATGAGATGATTAATGTTTCCTATTATGTATGATATGAATGATATGTAGTATGCTGACATTTTGTGGATGCAGGATGGATGCATATATGGATGTTTTTGTTTCTGAATGTCATGATACCCTGTTAGTATTAGTATTTGGAAAAGATAGAAGAAAGAGAAATCAGCCCTTGAATTTTAAGATGATGATAATGAATATGATGATAATGATGATGATTGCTTATCAGAGACTAGGGATATAAAGAGATTACTTACCTTATTTTTGATAATACACATAGATACGATGCATCAGGGTATAAAGAACTAGGATGACATTGTATCTAGTGCGATGGAATTTGACTTGACAACTAGATAGGGGTATCCCTATTCACACTTGACATACAAAACCCTATTTAGGATGTACTTCATATATTTCAAACATCTCAAACCAAACCATAGAAAAGTAGAACCTTCCCATGTGGTCAACAAGATATTCAAAATATCCTCCCTATAGACCAAACAAAGTAAGCATGACCAAGGTTATATTACAAGAATATCCAACAAGCACATTAGATAAAAAGATAATGATCAATGCCCCATTCCTTTCTCTCTAAATCATTTTTTTTAGACATCATCAAGAGGTCATTGGAATGAGCACAATAAGATAAATCAAAAGAAAAGATCAAGTAAACAAATAAGCTAATGTTCTTCGTACCTCTATCCATGACTAAACAATGGTGATGCCTGATGTTGATGTCCATTGTAGGAAGGATGCATCCTAGGACATGATGTTATCAGATGATTTTGGGATTAATTGGATGATGGGTTATTAATACCAAGAGTTTACCAACTTGTTTACTTACCGACCTAGATTTGAGACCTTGATGACTGAGTTTTCACTTTCCATTTGCTAGACTTGTTTCTGATTGTTTCACCAAATTTAAAGATGGTGATCATTTATTATGAGTGTATATTTATTTTAGGTGATCATGAAACGATGCGGATGGATTTTTTTCAAATATTTGGATGTTTTTGATGTTTTGAAATGTTTTGAGGCTATTTTTGGTATTTTCAAGATGTTTTGCAAATGTTTTTCTTTTCAAATTTTTTGATGTTTTTATGTTTTCTAAGATTTTGACCAAGAACCTAACCTAAAGACTTATCCTAGGGGCCTCAGGGGCTGATCAAAGATTAGCCTTTCCTATGTTATACACACAGAGACCACATAGTTCGACTAACACAAACCTGTTTATTGATGAGAATATGAACAAATGGATTGCCATTTTATTATGACGAAATCCTAAAGGACTGACCTAATATGTCTCGGGGGCGCATCGGTGATGGCCTTGCCTACATTTAGAGCTCAGAGACTCGTTGTTCAACAAGACGACTCTATTTTTTTGACACTTTTTTAATTTTTGACTTGTTTTTGGATTTTGATTAGTTTTGAATGTTTTTGGGTTTTTTGATTTTTTGAATGTTTTTTGATTTTTTGATTTTAAGGAAGATTTCAAGCATATACAACAATCCAATCAAATGTAGGTATAAGAACATGCCCCCAGCGTGAGGTGATATACTACTATGATATAGGTAGGACAAATTGACCTTAGGAATGTGCCAAGTAGTACTAGGAGGGATCATGATACAAACACAGGATCAAGCTATGATGTAGATGCGGACTAGTGATGGAAGGATCAATAGAATGCGATGGATGAATGATGCAGAACAAGCCATAGAGATCATGGTGGCTAGAAAGTGATTATTTACATGAGGCACCTTTTCACCAAGGTACTTGCCCAAAGTGCCACCGAAGTGGCTTTCACTGGAGGACAATTATTTTTTTTAATCCTTTTTCTGATTCTTTTGTATTTTTCTAGATTTATACCTTGCAAGTTTAGGCATAAATTTTTTTGAGATGGGAGCTATTGATAGGCTCCTATAGAGGCTCACCTTTGGGTGTAGATAGCTGATATGCTCCTGATTTGTAGCTTGTCGTGATGATGACGGGTCCCAACCAATTGGGTTCAAACTTTCCCTTGTTGTCTAGATTTGGAAAATTCTTCTGATTTTCTTTCAATATGAGCTCTCCAACTTGAAAGGTTTGACTCCTGATCTTCTTATTGTAGCTTCACTTGAGACAGTTCTGGTAGACCTGTAGATGGTTCAAGGAATCCATACGCTACTCATCCAGTAGTTCCAGCTTGTTCAATCGTGACACCCGATATTCTTCATCAATGATGAGGTTTTGTAATGATATTCTTAAGGATGGGAGCTTGATCTCAATAGGAAGGATGGCTTCTGATCCATAGACTAGGGAGAAGGGGGTTGCACCTTTAGGTGTGTAGATACTCATTTGGTAGGCCCATAAGGTGGGATTTAGCTGTAAGTACCAGTCACGACCAATGTCATTGACTGTCTTCTTCAGAATTTTCAAGATGGTTTTATTAGAATCCTTAGCTTGGCTATTACCCTAGGTGTAGTATGGAGTGGAGAAGCGATGTTGGATATTGAATTTTTTGCATAGTTCTTGAACATCCTAGTTTTTGAAAGGTGTCCCGTTATCTGAGATAAGGGCTTGTGGAACACCATGATGACAAATGAGATAGTTCAGGATAAACTTGGAAATTTGCTTCCCTATGATGCAGGTCATTAGGATGGCCTCTACCCACTTCATGAAGTAATCAGTGGCGGTGATAATGAACTTGTGTCCATTGGATGAAGTGGGTGTGATTTTACCGATGAGATCAAGCCCCCATTATGAAAAGGGCCAAGGTGTTATGAATGGTTGAAGCTCCTGAGATGGTGCATGGATGAGATCCCCATGTTATTGACATTGCAAGCACTTTCAGACATAGTCGTGAGCTTCCTTTTCCATTTTTGGCCAATAGTACCTCATCCTCAACAGTTTCTTAGCCAAGGTCATACCACTCGAATGTGACCCACAAATGCCATTGTGTACCTTGGTTAAAGCATTCAAAGCTTCCTCAAGATTAATCCATCATAACAAGATTCCTTTGATACTCCTATGGTATAGGGTGTCTCCTAAGATAACAAAGCGGGATGACTTCTTGAAAAATGTTCTCTTAAGGTTCAGGGTGATATTGGTGGGGAGGACTCCTATTTTCAAGTAGGTGTAAATTTCATGATACCAAGGGTCATTGGGACCATTAATTTCATACATGAATTCAACCTTTGGTACATTGAATGTTGGTGCGAGAAGTTTCTCTACTAGGAATTCCTATTTGGGGATGTTGCATGCGATATCCAATAGCGATCCAATTTTTGCCATAGCATCCACCGCTCTGTTATTTTATCTTGGTATTTGCTCAAACATGATGTCAATGAAGAATTTTTTGAGGCTTTCCACTAGTTTCTTGTATGGAGTCAATTTTCATCTTTCGTTTGGTATTCATTATTTACTTGATTAATGATAAAATGCGAGTCCCCATAAACCTTAAGTGCCATGATCTACCATTGTACTACTATTCTAAGTCCTATGACAAGAGCCTCATACTCTACAATGTTGTTTGTGTAAGGAAAAGAAAACTTATATGACTTGGGTATGCAATCCCCTTGTGGTGTAATGAAGAAGATTCCCGCTCCTAACCCATGTTGTGTGTAAGATCCATCAAAACATACTTTTGAGTGATCTGCTACGCTTAGGTTAAATATGCACTCATTGAGGAAATTTGATACAAGTGGGTTCTCTAAATATATCGGTGCCTCTGCAAGTTGGTCTACAATTACTTTCCCTTTAATAGCCTTCTAGTCTACATACTCAATGTCATACTCTGTTAGGATCATGACCCATTTAGCTGCTTTCCTTGTGAGCATTTCTTTGGAAAGTAGATACTTGAGAGGATCTATCTTGGCAATGAGTTTTATCTGGTGAGCCAACATATAGTGTCTGAACTTATGTGCTATGAACACCACTGCTAGGAAAGCCTTCTTGATGGATGTTTAATTCAGCTCATGTCCCACCATGGTTCTACTGATATAGTAAATAGCCCTCTCCTCATTTTCATCATGGTGAGCTAAGAGAGCACCAAGGGTTGTTGTTGTTGTTGATATATATAGGATCAATGGCATATTTGGAATTGGTGGCATAAGGACTAGCAGTGTTAGTAAGTATTCCTTTATTTTATTGAAAGTTTGGTCACATTTCTCATCCCATTTGTATGCTACCCCCTTGTGGAGTAGATGAGAATATGGGATAGCCTTATCTGCTAACTGTGCTATAAACCAGTGTATAGATTGGAGCCTTCCCTGCAAACCCCTTAACTACTTCAAATTTCTTGGTGCCTCCATCTCAAGAATTGCTTTGACTTTGGTAGGGTCTATCTCTATTCCCCTCATGGATATAATGTACCCTAAGAGCTTGTATGATTTTACACCAAAGAAACACCTTTTTTGGATTAAGCCTAACCTTGTATTCTTCTAGCCTGTCAAAGATGGAGGTTATTGCCGCTATGTGATCCTGGTGCTTCATTGATTTGGCCAATATTTCATCCACATAGTCTTCCACAATTTTCTGAATCATGTCATGGGAGATTAGTGTCATAGCTCTTTGGTAGGTAGCCCTTGCATTCTTCAACCCAAATGGCATCAAGTTCCAATAGTAAGTCCCCCATGGACAAGTGAAAGTTGTCTTGTGTTGGTCATCCTTAGCTATCATGATTTGATTGTACCCAAGAATCCATCCATTAGTGATAATATTCCATGCCCTATTGTCATATCCACAATCATGTCTATGTTTGGGAGAGGGAAATCATCCTTGGGGCATGCTTTGTTTAGGTATCTGAAGTCAGTGTAGACAAAGATGCCCCTAGTGGGCTTAGAGACTAGTACAAGGTTTGAAACCCACTTTGGATAATCAATTGGCCATATGAAGCCAACATCGAGGAGTTTTTGTAATTCAAGTTTGACCATTAATGCTATTTGTGGATGCATTTTTCTCAGCATTTGTCTTACTGGCTTTTCCTCTGGATAGACAGCTAGATGGTGAACCACAACTTTTGGATCAAGACTAGGCATGTTAGCATAGGTCCATGCAAATTTTACCTTTCTTTCTCTCAGAAAGTAGTTAGGAGTTCCTGTTCTTTTATCAAAAGTGATTCTGCATAGAAGGTGATATGTGATGCTTCCTCAGTCCCTAGACTAACTGGATTACATTTCTCTGCCAAGACTGTTGACTTTTCTTGATGAATAGCACTAAGGGGAAGATTGAATCCCTCATCCTTTGGAACCTCAGAGAGGTTTTCACCATTGGATATGTCCTTTTTTTTACTATTTTTGGGTCAGAGAGTGCCACAGTGTGGTTTTAACTCAAAGACCTAGATATTATTCTTAAATTTTCACTTTTGCGAATGAGGGATTCAATAATTTCCCCATAATATGCATGTGTGTCTAGCTCAATGTCAAACCCTACTTTGTGATCTTCACATGGTAGAGTATCCCGCAATCCCATGAATTCTGAGAGAGCCTCATTGGTTTCGAACATGTCTAAAATCTATTGGATA